>JABAKD010000023.1:14363701-14491201 GCA_012845835.1 Undaria pinnatifida
TGTATTTGAATATTATTTGTGACCTAAACCTCCTAAAACCCCCCCCCCCACCCCCCCACCCCCCCCCCCTCTTGCTCTCCCTTACTCAAACGCCCCACCAAATATCGAAATCCGCCACATTAATAAACACTTCACGCACAGGATATCACCTCATTATCTTTCGAGAGCCATCCATGCCGCTGTGTTCCCCCCCCCCCCCCCCCCCCCCCCCCGCCTCGAAGGCCGCCTTCTTCCCCATCACCCGCACCTTCGCCTAGACCTAGCACCACACGTATAACAAACCCCTCACCTAAAGCCCTCCCCCCCCCCCCCCGCCCCCCCCCCCCGCCCCCACCCCGCCCCCTCCCCCCCCCAACCCATCCCAACCCCACCCCCTCGAACACTCCACCCTCTCTTTACTCACTGATTGTACGGCTTACCCCAGGATATACATGATAAACTGATGTATTATTTCCAAAACTGTCACATTTATCCCCTCAAAATAATGTATAGTTTCCAGGCACATATTGAGCTGCCCCCCCCGCCCCCCGCCCCCCCCCCCCCGCCCAACCCCCCCCCCCCCCCGCCCCAACCCCCCCCCCCTCCCCCCGCCCCCAATAATATACGGGTGCCAAAACCGTCAGATTTATCCCCTCGAAAGGATTTATAGCTTACATGCACAAATTGCCCCTTTCCCCCCCCCCCGCCCCCCTCCAAACCCGCTCGCTTTTGATCAAAACCAGGCCCCCCTTTCCCTTCACAGCTGTCAGATTTTGTCCCCCTCAGAAACGGGTTTTATAGTTTCCGCGCACAGACTGACTAAAATCATCCTGTTGACCCTGATAGCTACACTGTAGTTGTAAGGGGAGTCGCCGACCTATATCCTTAATGAGGACACACAACTCGTAATGCGCGCGATCGGAGTATCACACACAGCTTGCAAAGATGAGTTTCGACGAAATCTTCGATCTCACAGCTGGAGTGTATTTTAATTTTAAATAATAAAATAAAGCAAAATGAAAACTCGCAGCATGTCTCGACTCCGACAACCAGATAAAAGCAATAATACAATAATCTACCAATGGTTTATAGCTTCAAAGAGTCAAGGTTACAGGCGCGCCCGCTGCCGCCGCCTCCACTTCAACAACTTAATTTTTGCACTAAGCTGCTGCTGCTTTATTGGCTTAATAATTTAAGAAACACGTCAGCTGTGAATTCATATTCTAGAAAAAAGGAAAATACAAAATACGCGAAATACTCCGGTAAATAATAAAATACAGTATACGAAGTACATACGTAGATGTGTAAAGAAAAAAAACTTTGGTGAGAGAATCGAACCTAGGACGTGGTCTGACGTAACCTGACGCCTAACCCATCGGGATGGGGGGTCGCATCAAATTTGAGGTGATCACGGTATCTCATTAACGTTACTGTACGGTAATTGGTTACTGTACGTTTGCGCGGTATTTGGTTGGATGGTAACGAGAAACCACATAAATGCCGATATTTGCACGGTAATTGTTTGGATGGGAATGGGATAATATGATGTTCTCGGTAACGATTTGGATGGGAATGGGAGAACGTGATTTGCTTGGTAGCGATTTGGACGGTATTGGTAATTCCGATTTATCACGGTTTATCACGGTAACGTACCGTTTACCAATTACCGTGGTTTTACAGTGGTAATTTTACTGCGGTAAAATTACCGAAGAAAGCCCTGATAAAAACAAAACAGGATCTTTGCATACAAGTTACATTCCCACATATTGTATGATATTTCCAGCTGGATATTTCGATGGTTGACGCCGCGTTACGTACCCAGAGAGGTGTTGCCTGTGGTGTCAGTCAACATTATTATTAACTGATGGAGCCTGTGTCCTGTGACCACGGACTTGATTATGCGAGTTAATGTGAGAACAACAACATTAACAACAACAACCACAACAACAACAACAACAACAACAACAACAACAACAACAACAACAACAACAACAATTGCTGCTCTTGAAGCTCGGAATTTGAAAACAGCGTAGCACCAGGTATATATCGTCGTTGACTACTATTATACTACGTATAGATTGCTGCTGTGTCATTGATTAGTACGCCACGTGTTGACCCGTTCTCGGAAAAAGAACTGCCCAGGAATCAAAATCCAAAATTGTCCCCGCTATTCTCGGATATATTCCTTACCTCCCGCGCGTAGTACGCGTTCACGATCAGGTATAGGGGACGGATAAGGAAGGCGTTGGACAGCGTCCTTCGAACAAAGTGACTTGACCGAGAAATCCTACAGCACGGCCCACTGAGCTACTTAATCAGTTGACTCAGTTAGTGGGTAGTGCTACATGACATGTTAAACTACCAAAATGACCATTCATAATGTCGTCAGCGCGCACGCTCGAAAACGACAAATATGAAGGCGGTGAGAATCGAACTCACAACGCAGCACTACCCACTTGTCACATAACTCAGAAGTAACTGAGTAGTGGGTTATGCTAAAATACCAACCAAACACGTTTTCGAGTTCGTTAATTAGTTCTCACCGACTTCGTAAGAGGGATCTCCGGAGCTTTCCCCTCTCCACGTACTACAGTTAGTAGTACTCAGGAGAACACTAACAGCTCTTCGAGGCCGCCATGAAAAAAGCGACGCCGGGAAAAAAAATAGATTCAAATTTGGAAATGATGCCAATTTGGAAATGTTGTCCCTCATTTATTCGTTCAAGCTCTACATACGCCAAGATCCAAGAATAGCTCGGGCGTATACCGCCCAAAATACAAAAAAAGCGCACTTCTCGCTTGTCTCTCTCAGCGTCCGTCCGCGCGTTTATACTGTGGCGGGCAGTTGTTGCAGGCAACGTTATCTGGCCCATGCCGTGCATGCCTCGTCTCACACCCCTGGCAGCTGGTGCCCTACGCTGCTCTGGGTCTCGGACGGGACGGGGCAAATAACCTTGCTTCGTCTCGTCTCGAGTCTTGGGCCCTTGGTGACTCGAGTGTGGAAAAAACGCCATGTTCAGTTTTAGGCAGCACAAAGTGCCCACACAAAAATCGTGATATAGAGTAAAGCGCCAAATACCGAAATATCAGCGTAAGCGTAGTTTAGATATCATGAATAACGAACGACCGCGACGGCAGAGCACGGCAAAGCACAGCGCTTCGCTCTGCTGAGCTATCGCTGCGCTGCGGTGCGCTGCTGAGCTGAGCTGCAGGGCATCGCAGAGCACTGCACGGCGCCTTGTTGCTGTGAGCTATAACGCCGCGATTGGGTGCCGGGCGGTGTGGAGCTGATGAGCCAAGCCCAGATCTTTCAGTAAAGGTGCACGGGGCCAAGAAAAAGAAATGAATAAGAAATTTCGGGGGTCTACTGACGAGTCTGCCACCAGAATGGGATGTCACGTGGTTTTTCGACGGTCTACAGCAGTACTACGTACGACTTCCGATACACCCACCGAAGCACGGACTAACGGCCAATTACGCGATCGACAGCTGGCCGTGGTTGTCACGTGTCTCAGTATTGGGGACCCCTGTACCCTGCCTCTTGTTCGCTCATTGTTTATGTAAAACATGCGGTGTGCTCAATGGTCTCACGGCAGCAGCACACCAGAACGTCCGCTCGTACGACGTATTATTCTTACAGGAAATGTGATTTTTTTTTCTCCATCAATATGAACATAAAACGGTTGTTATATATTGGACAGAGTATTGCGTGTACGACCAAACTTGCCAACGGCACTCGTACTGCACTTTGAGCTACCTGCTGTGGTCCTGGTTGCTACTAGTTGCTGCAGGATGTGCTAGAAGTTTCGCCCTTCGGCTACTGCTGCTACACCTGCTGTTGTGTGTTTGCCAATGGCGTCAGTTGGCGTTCATGCTCGTCGTACATACTGCTGTTCTCACCCAGTACGTACGGGTTTCCTCGTACTTCAACCGTACGACGACGAGCTCAAAACAGAAGGGAGGTGACATGAAATGGCATGGACAATGGCCAAATAGAAGCGAGCACAGCGGGATAGTTCGTTCATGCCTACAGCAGAGGCTGCCTCGAGTGTCAGCGGCCGTGCTAAAGCCAGGGCCAAAGGCCGAAGAGACGGCTCTATCTGCTTGGTTTTGTCTCGAGATTCTGTTACGTGAAAAGGTCTAATAACGCTCGAGAGTATGCCACCGCAAAATTCCAAACATTATCAAGAACCGTTCCGAAATGATGCCTATTTTGTAAATCATCCAGCCGCTGCAGACATTTAACATTCAACCGAAATCTCCGAAATACGTCCTCGACATGCGGTATTTTTGCAACTTCTCGCTTGTCTCGCTCGGCATCCGTCCGCGTTCACGTCTATGTGAGGAACAGACACGATAGGGCGGGGGGCATTGGAGCCGCCCCTCGAAGAGGCGGCGCTCGAACGAAGCTATTCGACCGAGAATTCCAGCTCCGCGAATCGCATACTTCGGCCGAGACAAAAAAAAACTCCTGACCAAATCCCTGACACCAAAGAATGATTTTATATATATACAAGGGCTCCGCATGGGCGCCGGCATTCGCCGGCGCCATGCTTCGGTTAGGGCAGGGCAGCACTTCGATAACTTAATTAAGGTGTAGCTGTCCGATTTGGCATGCATTGAACTTTAAAGTAATGCCAAGAGTTGAATACGAACATGGGATTATGAAAGTCATGCTTTGGCAAAAGAAAAAACGTAATATTATACAACAAAGAAGGCAAGGATAGGCGAAACAAACTATGTTAAATGCGCCGTCAAGTAGAAGTTGGCGTCTATCAAACAAAAATACCGAAAAGAGTATTATTGAAAACCTGCGTCGCCTCTAGGCGAAACAAAAGAGGCCTTGGCATTATTGAAGAGACTGCACTGCTGTCCCCGTGGCAATGGAGGTTCGAAGTCGACAGGATGCAAAGTCGGTTTGCATCAAACGTCGACATGAGGACATGTCAGCCGGCGAGGTTTTGGAAGAAGATTGCTTTGTTTGTTACGTGAAGGCTGTCGCATTGATTGGTCTGCGTGGTCGCGGGCGAGGAGGAAAACGCAAAAGAGGAGGGCGATCTCTCGTTGAGGCGGCGTTGTCTAAGATTGGTGCGGGGGTGGCTTTGCTCGTACGGGAGGTTGGTGTAGCGCTTCTTCTCTGTTTTTTCTCGGGAAGGCGAGATATGTGTGTCTGCTGTCTTTTCTTCGTGGGGGCTTTCGCGTTGTCGAAATCGGACGCGTCCCCTCACTGCATCATATCCGGAGTGTCTCTACCATGACGACTGCTGATAGTGCCGTGCGTATTTCCTAGAGACTGACATATATATTATTTACTGGTAGTAATAATAATATACCTTTGCAACATTTTTTTTTCTTCATCCCATTTAATATCCCCGCACCACTCTCGCGCTCCCTCCCAGTAGTAACTCAGATCCGGGGTCACATAGCGGGCCCTCCTCCTCCCTCCCCACTTCGGCACGTGCTTTCATTTTTACCGCGAGGAGAATCCGGTATTTTCTTCCCTCGTCGACTCGCGTCGAACCAACCCACGCGGCTAGGCGCTCTCAGCAGTTAGTTGATCCCAGTTTTTTTTTTTGCATTTTTGCAAATAAAGTCAAATCTCATCGTGGTGGGTGTCGAACTCAAGGACAACCAAACGTTGGTAGTATTCGAGTGTAAAACCACTAATATTAATAGACCACCGGGGCGGCCGGCTGACAATTGATTAACACAAAACAGGATCTTTGCATAGAGATTACATTCCCTCCCCCATATTGTATGATATTACGATGGTTGACGCGATATGTATAGAATAAAGCGCCAAATACCTAAATGTCAGCGTACGCGGAGTTTTAGATATCATGAATAACGAACGACCGCGACGGCAGAGCACGGCAAAGCATAGCGCTTCGCTCTGCTGAGCTAGCGGTGCGCTGCTGAGCTGAGCCGCAGGGCATCGCAGGGCACTGCACGGCGCTTCGTTGCTGTAAGCTATAGCGCTGCGATGGGGTGCTGGGCGGTGTCGAGCTGATGAGCCAAGCCCAGATCTCAGCCGATGAAGCTTCGTCAAGTACAAAACAAATGGTGCGAATCAAAGAAAAGCCAAAGCTGGACCGTTCCGCAACTAATGCACAGGCGGCAAATTAGCGGCAAATGGTAGGAGGTTCAACTTACTAGACAAAAAGGAAGAAAAAATCGCGAAAAGGTTCAAAATCGTGTTGGCAGAAAAGCCAAATTTGCAGGAAGCAGCTGAAAGGTCAAGAAACAGGCAAATATTTCCGTTGTTGTTGTCGTTCTCACATTAACTCGCATAATCAAATCCGTGGTCACAGGACAGGCTCCAGTCACTCTGGAGCTGAGGAATACCCTAAGGGAGAAACACAAACCAAAGGTGGTACACGCATGAATCACAGCTGACGCAATTCATGCCTCCACCAGAAACATATAAAAGAGAAATCGGGAGTCAGTCTACGATGTGCCAGGTCCATGCTGGTGCATACGTCTCATTACTCGCGCCTGGAAAAACCGACTATACCGCTTGCCACCCAAGAAAGACTACCACGCATATATTACACGTGGTATCTATCACTACGCATACGCACAACAGACGCAAGTCAATTGGAAAAAAGAAACAAACAAAGAAGAGAAAGGAAAGGAAATGGGTGCATGGGGCCAAGAAAAAGAAAAGGTAAATAAATTTTGGAAGGTCTACTGGCGAGTCTGCCACCAGAACGATGCCACGTGGTTTTTCGACGATCTACAGCAGTACTACGAACGACTTCCGATACACCCACCGGAGCACGGACTACCAGCGAATTACGCGATCGACAGCTGGCCGTGGCTGTCACGTGTCTCTGTGTTGGGGGCCCCTGTGCGCTGCCTCTTGTTGGCTCTTGTTTGGGTAAAACATGCGGTGTGCTCGATGGTCTCACGGCAGCAACACACCAGAATCAGAACGTCCGCTCGTACGACGTATCATTCTTACAGGAAATGTACTATTTTTTTTCTCTTTCAATAAGAACATAAAACGGTTGTTATATATTGGACAGAGTGATGCGTGTACGACTAAACTTGCCAACGGCACTCGTACTGCACTTTGAGCTATCTACTGTGGTTCTGGTTGCTACTAGTTGCTGCAGTATGTGCTAGAAGTTTCGCCCTTCGGCTACTGCTGCTGCACCTGATGTTGTGTGTTTGCCAATGTCGTCGGTTGGCGTTCATGCTCGTCGTACATACTGCTGTTCTCACCCAGTAAGTACGGGTTTCCTCGTACCTCGACGGCACGACGACGAGCTCAAAACAGAAGGGAGGTGTCATGAAATGGCGTGGACAATGGCCACATAGAAGCGAGCACAGCGGGATAGTTCGCTGCGAATCAACCGCACTCGTTCATGCCTACAGCAGAGGCTGCCTCGAGTGTCAACGGCCGTGCTAAAGCCAGGGCCAAAGGCCGAAGAGACGGCTCTTCTACCTGCTTGGTTTTGTCTCGAGATTCTGTTATATATTGGACAGAGTGATTCGTGTACGACTCAACTTGCCAACTGCACTCGTACTGCACTTTGAGCTATCTGCTGTGGTTCTGGTTGCTACTAGTTGCTGCAGTATGTGCTAGAAGGTTCGCCCTTCGGCTACTGCTGCTGCGCCTGATGTTGTGTGTTTGCCAATGTCGTCGGTTGGCGTTCATGCTCGTCGTACATACTGCTGTTCGTAAGGGTTTCCTCGTACCTCGACGGCACGACGACGAGCTCAAAACAGAAGGGAGGTGACATGAAATGGCGTGGACAATGGCCACATAGAAGCGAGCACAGCGGGATAGTTCGCTGCGAATCAACCGCACTCGTTCATGCCTACAGCAGAGGCTGCCTCGAGTGTCAGCGGCCATGCTAAAGCCAGGGCCAAAGGCCGAAGAGACGGCTCTACCTGCTTGGTTTTGTCTCGAGATTCTGTTACATGAAAATGTCATGATTCCATAGGTTGGGAGTTATTTTGTCACGAAACGTTTTGCGGTCGGTAATTTGTGTCGCGAAGTTGTTGGATATCGTCGGTAACTTGTGTCACGTTTTAGGTGAACCCACACTAAAAATAAAAAAATGAATTTCCAGCTGGCAAAACGAGCAGAAACAGAAGCAATAAAATGCCCAGCAAGAAACCAAACGAACTAGTTAAAAAGTACAGCAAAGAAACTAACGCTCGAGAGTATGCCACCGCAAAATTCCAAACATTATCACGTACCGTTTGGAAATGATGCCAATTTTGTAAATCATTCAGGCGTTGCAGCCATTAAGATTCAACAATTTCTGCAAAATTCCTCCTCGACACTCGCTCGTCTCGCTCGGCACCCGTCCGCGTTCACGTCGATGTGCGGAACGGACACGGCAGGGCGAGGGGCGTTGGAGCCGCCCCCCGAAGGCGGCGCTCGAACCAAGCTATGTTCGACCGAGAATTCCAGTTCCGCGAATCGCATACTTAGGCCGAGGCAAAAACTCCTGACCAAAATACATGACACCAAGGAATGATATGATATATATTTATTATAACTTATTTTCGAGGACGTCAGCCGTGAGTTTGACGAATTTCAGGTCAATACTCATCTTTGCAAGCTGCGTTGTTGGTACTCGTAATATACTACATGATAAGTGAGTTTTTATTGGGAGGTGTCTTATTTTTTGTCCACTATAATGGTAAGTATTGGCATTTATACATTAGGTCAAGAATTTTGAGCTAGGTAAAACATCACATCTATTTTGTAAATTTATTACTGTAGTTTCCACTATACTGCTTTATCATATGTATGGTAGGCGGTTTATTTTGTTTTTCTCCCCCCGGGGCTTTAATATCGGGAAGAGTACGAATACAGAATACTATAATTCATCTATATGTTGCTCTTAATACAGCATTCAAGAATCAAAGTCATCCACTCTATATATGTGTGCGCATGAGCAGCTGCTTCGTACGTACCAGCTGCTTGCTGCTCCTACGTATGTGTTGCATGCTTGTTTGTTGGGAGCTTTGGTTGTCGATCCCAGTAACCTCTCCTGTTCCTGTAGCGGGAGAGAGAAAAGGATATGTACATGTCACAGCCTAGCCACGCGTCTTTCCTGCTGCTGCATCTGCGGCTCATACTGCTGCTGCTATCCCTTCGTTTCTCGCTTTATCAGTACGAGTATGCACTCCTACAGCAATGCTGCTGCTGTGGTTGTTTTTTGCTGGTTGTTTGTTGTGGTAGGCTCAAGTTCCCCCGCTTATGCATCGGCATAGCATACTTCCCATGGCTACAAGTATCCCGCGTTTGGTTCTACGTTGTTGTTGTCGTTGTTGTTTTCTCACATTAAGTCTTGTAAAACAATCTAGAGTCCGTGGTCATACAAAGGTGCTGGAGCCCTAGGAAGACCCGAAAAAACAAAAGAAATCAAAATTCGTCCGGGAAATACTACGCTTTCCTGCCTAAAAACGCACGATACGAGGAAGGCGCACAAGTGAAAAGACCCAATGTGCAAACTGAACTCACATGGCCGCGGGTATCCACTCAACTACAGCATAGAGTTCCCTTCCCCCGTTCCCACAACTAACCAACTCGCGGCTACAAACTCCAGCGGTTGGGCTGTCTGCACCGTACGAACCGCACGGTAATCGTGAGCACAGACGAACGCGCCTGCTGTCTGGAGTGCTGTGAAACAAGAGCAATCGAACCAAAACCAGAATACAAACATCAATGATCCGCCCCGCCTTCCCGAGTTATTCGACAGGTTCCAGCTACGACGCCCGTGCCTGAAAATTGAAAATTGCGGGGGGGTCGTTCCCCATGAAGGATATACAACTCTTCTACAAACTCTACAAAAATCAGTGACGTAAGTAACATGTTGTACTACTGCCTCGTAAAAAAACCCTGAGAAAATGACGATCGCTGCTCTCATGATGGTGTGCGTGCGGGTCGTGGGTCTCCGTGTGCCATCCTCCTGCTGTAGTTCTCCATGGCCGCCTCATCGCCTTAGCTCACTCGGCCCGCTCCTTCGCACTTGCTCTCGTTGACACTCAATTCCAATCGGTTCCCCTTCTCCCTCGTCCCCATGAAGACAAAATGATCCACGCAGCTTGCGGTGCTGATCTGAAAAACAAAAATTCTCGTTCAGGGAGAGTTCAATCCGTCTCTTCCCCGCCCGTCGACGGCCAGTCGCCCTCCTCCGTCGTCGAACCCAGCCTCCTGCCGGCGCAGTTCCCTCCACGCAAACCGAGACTGCGCCGTAGCGTGGCTCGTGGTGGCGCCTGCCTCCGCACACGAGCATCCCGATTAAACATTGCTGCTCCGCCGCTGCTGCCTAAAAAGACGCGCGAATCGTAGGTGACCATGCCTAACGCACCATGTACGACCCAACTCTACCGCCACGCCTAAGCCTCGCGGCCACACGCAGCAGCAAGAAGGTATCACTCCTTGAGGGTGAGTCCGGCCTTACACCCGCCAGAAAGACCCCCCCCACTCGCTACAAGCCTGCTAGGGCATGCTTCGCAGCATGCCTTACCGAGGCGGCAAGGGGAACGGAGGTATACAAAGTAATCGCCTACTATAACAGCAGCCACACGCGCATAGAGTTGCAGGCTGCTAGGGGGCTGGATTTCTGCTGGGCGGCAGGATCGTAGCATGGTCCTCTGTGCAAAAGTAGGGAAATCTATATAATACTGGTGTTCCGTAGGATGCCATGGGCCAGTTTCTTCTCAACGGACATCTTATGGGTGTGACGGGATCCAACGGAACGACCAATGGAGTCCCACAAGTAGGTAGACGGGGGCAACAAGAAACTACAACCAGACCAGTGTACCGACTCGCGCGACCGCGGGCCCGGTGGTATCAACTCCGAGGACTTCCCCTCGTAGGCTCGGAGTGCGTTTGTCCACAATGCAATAGTTCGTTCGTTATCGTACGGGGAAGTGACATAATATCGGCCATGGACCTTCCCGTTTGTATCTCAAGATCTCAAGAGCTCACAAGAAACGCCAATAATGACAATAGAACTCCCTGACAAAATGTATCCAACCATCGTGCGGTAACATGCCCAATGATACGACCACAGCGGTACAGCACCCTTCAGAAGCCCATCTCGGGCTACCAACCACAAGTTGGCTCAGACCGAGTAGCTTTGATAAACATACAGTAGCTGTCCGTACGTTGGGCAATGGTCAAACCCAACACATCCGGTCAGTTTCACCACGACCTAAGTTCTACCACGTTTACTGACCGTGAATAACGGTTGTTCAGCAGCCGCGTCATCACGAATGCATCTTCAAGCAAACCACGCACCGCGCGTCACACCTCCAATGGCGCATGCAACTTGCCGAAACCCAGACCACATGAGGAATGTGTATTCTAGCACAATAGCCACCCCTGTAAAACGGAAGCATCAACCATGGACATGCTCTGTCCACACACAGCCTCGGCGACGAACCGCCAGCTGTCGCTGCGTCAGGTGCTATCAGCGCCCGGTGCAGAAATTCCAAGTCAGGAAAAAACTCGAAGTTCAACATTTCGATCAAACCGAAAAGCAGCAGTTCGAAATTCGGGATCCCCCCCATACCACAACATGATCAAAACGCAGCCCATACCGCTGTACGAGTCCCCGCTCCGGATCCATCTTCAGCCGCAGCGCCTTGAGCTCTTTTCGCAGCACAGTCGTCGCGCCATCAAACACGCGCGACACCGGCTCCCAGGTGCTCTCCGCCTCTTCCGGCCCCTCCCAGGCCGCCTTGACGACAAACTCGTCTTCACTACCGAGCGGCAGACGGGGCACGACTCTGCCGCACTCCACCGCAGGTGATTACTTTCAGGTGGGGGCTTCGCCCGCACCACCCTTGCCCCTGAATGAGACCGGACCGCCCCAGACTTCTTGCGTGCATGTGGGTCACCCGACAACGCCCGACATAACAAAAAAAAAGGTGCTTGCGAAAAACGATATATCGCAGCATCTTGGCACATTCCGGCGGGGAGCTATGGTCGACAGCGTTATCGACAGCCGTCTCCAACACGCCCACACGATACCTCATTTCCACCTCGACATTTTGGAAAATCATGGGTCGTTGAGACGGCAGCGTCAGCGCGACCTCATCGTCCACGTCGCCTGGCGCGTCACCGCCCGGCACGAACGCTGTGACAGCCATCGCCGCTCGCAGCACAGCACCATCGTTGGGCTCGCCCACAGAACGAGCTGTAAGCTCCATCCCAGCACCATCTTGACGCCCTTGTGCGTTCAGTACAGAGGCCTTGAGCTGCGCCATGAAGTCGATGCTGAGTTTCTCCCTCAGCGTCTTCTGCCCGATGATAACCACATCGCCCCCCCCAGGGAGCGCGATAAACGGCATGGTAAATCGGACTGATCCCCATGGTGTTTCGATCGTTAAGTGGAGCGGACACGATTGCGTCTCAATATCACACTCCTGGCCCAACGACGTCACCACACGCGCATGCCCAACAAACGCGTGCTTTAACGCGGTTTGCGCCATCCCCGGCTGTCCCCGCAGGGCCTCTACCGGCTCCTCCGATATAGCTGTAATGCCTGAACCATAATCCATCAGCACCTTAGCCTCAGCAGCCCCGGAAGCACCGGGAACCGCGAGACGCTCTGCGACATGCTGCGTCAGGCCCTCCAAGTGCGGTTCGGTCTCCACCGTATCCACGCTCGTATAGCCATGGTACCTTTTCTGTGGTTGATTTGCCGTAGAGCCTTTCCTGCCCCCCCCGCCACACCGGCGGTATGCGGCAGGTTCTAGAACCTTTTCTGCCCCCCCCCGCCACACCGGCGGCACGCGGCGGTTTTTGATGGGTGACTTTCGCCTTGTTGTAGGGTCTGCGTTTTTTCCAACTGCTTTTCTTCGCGTGTTCCTGGCTCCATAGCCAGAACGTTAGAGATGTAGGAGTGGGTTTTGAGGAGCCGCATCTTCGACTCATGGTCTAGTTCGTAGAAGCGGAATTTCCCCGAATCTCCCGTATTTCTGCATATGCGACTCATCAGGGTGGGCTAGTGTTAAGATACGGCCTCGAAAGGCCTGTAATTATCCGAATTTGAGATCATTTGGATGGGTTTTGTATGATAAGGTTGCGTTTTTTATTCGGGAAAGTTAGGAAATAGATCGGAGGCGCGTGCCTCCGATCTGAGAAGCCATCCTGGGCTCTGGTGGAATCGAATATAGCTACGTCTCTACGAAGGCAAAGAAAGTGAGTACTCTCCGAGGGCCTGCTCAATGGGCAGACCTGCACGGGGCACTCTGTGTCCCCGCCCTATAACCTGACACGCGTATGAAATGGTGCTGGTATCACCACATGACTGCTGCGATGCGGGTGCCGGCAGCTGCACCGGAACGGAGTGAAAACTGGCGCTGCATTCTGTGGCCCTGCGCTCTGAGACACCTGGTGCTGCACCGTCTCGGTGAGCCCATAATCCACTGGCGCCATCTTTTCCCGCGGCACGCGAATGTTCAAGTAGTCGTCGTCATTCCGCCTAGATGGTTCAGGCGCAGCAGGTTCGGTCTCCATAACCACCGCCTTTAAGGCGGTGTTGTACGCACTAGCTCGAGGAGTGGCAGTCGCAGGGGCCATCCCGGTTGTATTGCTCCGGGTATGCTGAGCGGGACCGCTTGGGGACCGCTGCTGCTGTACAGGGGTCTGGCCGTGGGTCTGGTCATGGACGCCTTTTCCCGCCTTGCGCTGCTGGCTTTGGGGGCAGTCCCGCTGCTTGTGACCTTACTTGCCACACACAAAGCACTCCTTGTTGTCGTACCGACGGTTCTGCTCTGCTTTCACACCGGCAGCCTTGGCACTCTCGCGTGAGTCGTGCCCGTCAGCAGTACTTCCCTGCGGCCTGGTCCCCTCAACAGCCAACCGACCTGGCGTCACGCCGCTTTGCTGTTTGCCGGCGTACCGCATCGTTGGCCTCAATGACGGCTTGATCCCGTTGCTGCTTGGCAATTATGCTGAACAACGCGTCAGGATCATGCGTTACGAGATCGGAAGGAATATTTTTTTCGACCTTGCGGCGGAACTCGAGTGGCTCGATTCCCGCCGCTATTGCCCCAACCAGCACCTTGCCATGCTTTAGCGTGTACTGCCGACCGCCGGGCCTCACCACCTCTGTGAGCCCGCTGTCAGCAAGGTATTTCCGCAGGGCACGTTTATGCATGAACACCCTGCTATCTACCGGCACGCTCGCATCCATTTTCAGCAAATCGGAATATCTGGCGGCAAAAATCCTCATCACTCGTCTGCTGCATATCAGCGCCAGCAAACCTTTTAACCCCTTGCAATAGCTCCTCCTCGGAGAGGCCGACCCAGGGCTTGCCATATCATAGAGCTCATCAGCCACCATCATTTGGGTCGCCGAGTCTACCAGCTCTCGCCTCCTCGCGAGTACCCGATCTCCTCCATCTTGGTTTGTGATATGCATCTGCTGCTCGTACCCCGAGTAGGCAACAAGAAATTCACGAATATCTTCGAAGGTAACATCACCCAACCTAGGCGGCCTATCTCCCCCGATGGTCACCTTGATTTCCTGCTGCAGCCGGCCGCCGGCTCGGCCTCCACCTCTCGGGTTGCCCCGGCTTGTAGAATGGATTCCGTCAGCGCCCTGCGCTCGTGCTCCTCTTGCTGCTGTAGGGTCTTCCGTTGCTCTCGGCTGGTGTCCCACACCAGCACGCAAAGCAGTGCTTTCCGGCCTCCGATAAGCAAATTGGTCACGTTTTGGGCAGTAAGAAGAACTTGCCCAATTCAATTGAATTGTACCGACTCGCGCGACCGCGGGCCCGGTGGTATCAGCTCCGAGGATTACCCCTCGTAGGCTCGGAGTGCGTTTGTCGATAATGCAATAGTTCGTTCGTTATCGCACGGAGAAGTGACATGACATCGGCCATGGACCTTCCCGTTTGCATCTCAAGATCTCAAGAGCTCACAAGAAACGCCAATAATGACAATAGAACTCCCTGATAAAATGTATCCAACCATTGTGCGGTAAAATGCCCAATGATACGACCACAGCGGTACACCAGACAGCGATTTTCGACGAGACAAAGAAAGGTCACGCAGCACAGCAGCAGCACGTACATACGTACTACCTGGTATGAAGCACAAGCAACACAAGCTCATCGTTTTTCTTGAGAGAACCAGACAAGGCACTCTCGCGAAACCAAGCGATCGTATGTGCTACTATGCCACAATGACTGCAAGTGCAAGGACGGTCTCCGGGTGTTGACAAGACCGATGAACACGCAAACAGTCCTTTTCGGACAGAGTGGTTGGTACCTGGAATTAAAACGGCATGCACGCCAGGTACCCTGCGTACTACAGCTGTACCACTCTGTCCGGTATTATAAGGACCTTTTTCGTACCATTATTATTATATGGCACTTGAAATTCAGGACGTAGTGGGAGCCAAATAAGCGGGACTACTGCAGCTGCGTACGCAGCGATACATGCGGAGCGACTGCGTACATCAGTATCTCCCTCTGTCCTTCCTTCCCCCCCCCTCCCCCCTCTCTCTCCATCGATAGACACAAGCTGTCCTAGAACACGCCACGTGATGCCCTTTGGGACTTCCATTGGGTCAACCAACGAATGTGAAGAACTCCCTTGATGGCGCCGCTGGGGCCAAGCCCTTGGCGGAACGAGCCCCTCATGCGGTTGGTTGTGGTTTTGCTGTCTGCGGCTGCTGTTGCTGCTGCTGCTGCAGGAGCTGTCCCGACTGGCCTACTTCTAGTGGCACCTCCTTGTCCACTCCTTGACATTAACTCGGCAGCCAGTTGGTTGGTTTCTAAAAATCGGTAGGTACGCCGAAAGCAGGTCAACCGGTCAGCCAGTGAATTCTTGTCTCTTCCAGCCGGTCGATCAATCAATCCGCCAGTCAGGTTGTTGGCCAGTACATCAGTCAGCCAGCCTGCCAGCCAACCAGCCGGCCAGACAGCCATCCAGACAATCAGCCAGCCAGGTAGTCATTTGGTGCGTTTACAGGTCGATTGGTCTGTTAATCACATTCAAGCCTGTTTTACAGCAAGTTGCCGACAACGTATACACCGCCGTATATGATAGAGCGTAACACACCCAAACCTTGTATGCCAAAGCCCCACACTTACTACCTGGGTGGGGCTTGTTCTAAATCCTAGCGAACACCCCATTTATCACCCAGGGTGGGTTGAACCTTCCCCCCCCCCCGCGAGGCAATGGCTCATATTCAGTAACACCTCCCAAATAGCCCGGAGTGTGGCAGAAAAAATCCGTTGCAACCACTGCTTCCCCCCCCTCCCCCTATTTTATCGGTCACCATGATGGTTATCGAGTTGTATCAGATTTTATAAATTTATTATAACGACGTCAGCTGTGAGTTCGACGAATTTAGGGTCGATACTCATCTATTTGTGCGGGGTGAACCCTAACTCGGCACAAAGGGCATGATCGCATCACGTAGTGTAAATATGGTAAGGCACCCACGAGCCAGCTACATAGTATTACCCATTGCTGTCTCCGGAGTGGCCACACCAGAAAACAAAGTATAACTCATTGGCGCTGTCATCCATAAGCAAGAAAGTAGGCACATTATGCCGGAGTTCGCCTTTCGAGCGGTTCTTGGAAGGATGCAGTTCACCCTTCATGCGACTCGCCGAACACCTCACGGCGCTTCGTGCTTGGTGAAGCAATGTCTGCCTGGTTGGTGAAAACCCGACGTGCCCCGTCCCGGCATAGTAGGGATGCGAGGGTCTATGGTCATAACGACTACGGTCATGCACAAACTGAGTACACCCCCTTCTTTCTTTTATCGCATCTCTCTAAACCAACCCGATTGGTAATTATTCTGTAATCCCAAACGACCATTTTATCCCCCGGGGTACGTTTTAACCCACCCCCGCAGTATATTATATAAAAGTAAAATACACTCCAGCTGTGAATTCGAAGATTTCGTCGAAAACCATATTTGCAAGCTGTGATTCCGATCGCGCGTATTTCCATTAAGTTACTGGGTGTGTGTCCTCATTGAGGATATAGGTCGGCGGCTCCCCTTGGAGCTACAGTGTAGCTTGTACTAGGGTCAACCGGGTGATGTTAGTCAGTCTGTGCACCGAAAACATTAAACCCGTTTTTGAGGGGGACACAATCTGACGGCTGTGGAATGCACCAGTTCATTACGTATGTATATTCTGTAATCGTATGACCGGTGAGGGGAGGGGCCGAGTATAGGGGGATATGTCGCACAAATGAATAGCAGTAGGAGCTTGCTTCACGCCTATTGCTAAATGGTGATGGGGGGGACGGCGGGGAAGGGGGTGGGGAGTAATTGAAGCTTGAAGAACAAATAAATTAATTGGAGCTACGGCATGCGTGGCTCGAAAGGTTAATAAATATATATAAAATCATTCCTTGAATATCGAGTCATTCCTTGGTGTCATGGACTTTGGTCAGGAGTTTTTTTGTCTCGGCCTACGTACGCGATTCGCGGAACTGGAATTCTCGGTCGAATATGGCTTGGTTCGAGCGCCGCCTTCGGGGGGCGGCTCCAACGCCCCTCGCCCTGCCGTGTCCGTTCCGCACATCGACGTGAACGCGGACGGGTGCCGAGCGAGACGAGCGAGTGTCGAGGAGGAATTTTGCAGAAATTGTTGAATCTTAATGGCTGCAACGCCTGAATGATTTACAAAATTGGCATCATTTCCAAACGGTACGTGATAATGTTTGGAATTTTGCGGTGGCATACTCTCGAGCGTTAGTTTCTTTGCTGTACTTTTTTACTAGTTCGTTTGGTTTCTTGCTGGGCATTTTATTGCTTTTGTTTCTGCTCGTTTTGCCAGCTGGAAATTCATTTTTTTATTTTTAGTGTGGGTTCACCTAAAACGTGACACAAGTTACCGACGATATCCAACAACTTCGCGACACAAATTACCGACCGCAAAACGTTTCGTGACAAAATAACTCCCAACCTATGGAATCATGACATTTTCATGTAACAGAATCTCGAGACAAAACCAAGCAGGTAGAGCCGTCTCTTCGGCCTTTGGCCCTGGCTTTAGCATGGCCGCTGACACTCGAGGCAGCCTCTGCTGTAGGCATGAACGAGTGCGGTTGATTCGCAGCGAACTATCCCGCTGTGCTCGCTTCTATGTGGCCATTGTCCACGCCATTTCATGTCACCTCCCTTCTGTTTTGAGCTCGTCGTCGTGCCGTCGAGGTACGAGGAAACCCTTACGTACTGGGTGAGAACGGCAGTATGTACGACGAGCATGAACGCCAACCGACGACATTGGCAAACACACAACATCAGGCGCAGCAGCAGTAACCGAAGGGCGAAACTTCTAGCACATACTGCAGCAACTAGTAGCAACCAGAACCACAGCAGATAGCTCAAAGTGCAGTACGAGTGCCGTTGGCAAGTTTAGTCGTACACGAATCACTCTGTCCAATATATAACAGAATCTCGAGACAAAACCAAGCAGGTAGAAGAGCCGTCTCTTCGGCCTTTGGCCCTGGCTTTAGCACGGCCGTTGACACTCCAGGCAGCCTCTGCTGTAGGCATGAACGAGTGCGGTTGATTCGCAGCGAACTATCCCGCTGTACTCGCTTCTATGTGGCCATTGTCCATGCCATTCTATGTCACCTCCCTTCTGTTTTGAGCTCGTCGTCGTGCCGTCGAGGTACAAGGAAACCCGTACGTACTGGGTGAGAACAGCAGTATGTACGACGAGCATGAACGCCAACTGACAACATTGGCAAACACACAACATCAGGTGCAGCAGCAGTAGCCGAAGGGCGAAACTTCTAGCACATACTGCAGCAACTAGTAGCAACCAGAACCACAGCAGACAGCTCAAAGTGCAGTACGAGTGCCGTTGGCAAGTTTAGTCGTACACGCATCACTCTGTCCAATATATAACAACCGTTTTATGTTCTTATTGAAAGAGAAAAAAAATAGTACATTTCCTGTAAGAATAATACGTCGTACGAGCGGACGTTCTGATTCTGGTGTGCTGCTGCCGTGAGACCATCGAGCACACCGCATGTTTTACCCAAACAAGAGCCAACAAGAGGCAGCGCACAGGGGCCCCCAACACAGAGACACGTGACAGCCACGGCCAGCTGTCGATTGCGTAATTCGCCGGTAGTCCGTGCTTCGGTGGGTGTATCGGAAGTCGTTCGTTGTACTGCTGTAGATCGTCGAAAAACCACGTGGCATCGTTCTGGTGGCAGACTCGCCAGTAGACCTCCCAAAATTTATTTACCTCTTCTTTTTCTTGGCCCCATGCACCCATTTCCTTTCCTTTCTCTTCTTTGTTTCTTTTTTCCAATTGACTTGCGTCTGTTGTGCGTATGCGTAGTGATAGATACCACGTGTAATATATGCGTGGTAGTCTTTCTTGGGTGGCAAGCGGTATAGTCGGTTTTTCCAGGCGCGAGTAATGAGACGTATGCACCAGCATGGACCTGGCACATCGTAGACTGACTCCCGATTTCTCTTTTATATGTTTCTGGTGGAGGCATGAATTGCGTCAGCTGTGATTCATGCGTGTACCACCTTTGGTTTGTGTTTCTCCCTTAGGGTATTCCTCAGCTCCAGAGTGACTGGAGCCTGTCCTGTGACCACGGATTTGATTATGCGAGTTAATGTGAGAACGACAACAACAACGGAAATATTTGCCTGTTTCTTGACCTTTCAGCTGCTTCCTGCAAATTTGGCTTTTCTGCCAACACGATTTTGAACCTTTTCGCGATTTTTTCTTCCTTTTTGTCTAGTAAGTTGAACCTCCTACCATTTGCCGCTAATTTGCCGCCTGTGCATTAGTTGCGGAACGGTCCAGCTTTGGCTTTTCTTTGATTCGCACCATTTGTTTTGTACTTGACGAAGCTTCATCGGCTGAGATCTGGGCTTGGCTCATCAGCTCGACACCGCCCAGCACCCCATCGCAGCGCTATAGCTTACAGCAACGAAGCGCCGTGCAGTGCCCTGCGATGCCCTGCGGCTCAGCTCAGCAGCGCACCGCTAGCTCAGCAGAGCGAAGCGCTATGCTTTGCCGTGCTCTGCCGTCGCGGTCGTTCGTTATTCATGATATCTAAAACTCCGCGTACGCTGATATTTAGGTATTTGGCGCTTTATTCTATACATATCGCGTCAACCATCGTAATATCATACAATATGGGGAAGGGAATGTAATCTTTATGCAAAGATCCTGTTTTGTTTTAATCAATTGTCAGCCGGCCGCCCCGGTGGTCTATTAATAATATTGGTTTTACACTCGAATACTACCAACGTTTGGTTGTCCTTGAGTTCGACACCCACCACGATGAGATTTGACTTTATTTGCAAAAATGCAAAAAAAAACAGGGATCAACTAACTGCTGAGAGCGCCTAGAAGCGTGGGTTGGTTCGACGCGAGTCGACGAGGGAAGAAAATGCTGGATTCTCCTCGCGGTGAAAATGAAAGCACGTGCCGAAGTGGGGAGAGAGGAGGAGGGCCCGCTATGTGACCCCGGATCTGAGTTACTACTGGGAGGGAGCGCGAGAGTGGTGCGGGGATATTAAATGGGATGAAGAAAAAAAAATGTTGCAAAGGTATATTATTATTACTACCAGTGAATAATATGTCAGTCTCTAGGAAATACGCACGGCACTATCAGCAGTCGTCATGGTAGAGACACTCCGGATATTATATATTGAGGGGACGCGTCCGATTTCGACAACGTGAAAGCCCCCACGAAGAAAAGACAGCAGACACACATATCCCGCCTTCTCAAGACAAAACAGAGAAGAAGCACTACGCCAACCTCCCGTACGAGCAAAGCCATCCCCGCATCAATCTTAGACAACGCCGCCTCAACGAGAGATCGCCCTCCTCTTCTACGTTTTCCTCCTCGCCCGCGACCACGCAGACCAATCAATACGACAGCGTTCACGTAACAAACAAAGCAATCTTCTTCCAAAACCTCGCCGGCTGACATGTCCTCATGTCGACGTTTGATGCAAACCGACTTTGCATCCTGTCGACTTCGAACCTCCATTGCCACGGGGACAGCAGTGCAGTCTCTTCATTAATGCCAAGGCCTCTTTTGTTTCGCCTAGAGGCGACGCAGGTTTTCAATAATACTCTTTTCGGTATTTTTGTTTGACAGACGCCAACTTTTACTTGACGGCGCATTTAACATAGTTTGTTTCGCCTATCCTTGCCTTCTTTGTTGGTATAATATTACGTTTTTTCTTTTGTCAAAGCATGACTTTTATAATCCCATGTTCGTATTAAACTCTTGGCATTACTTTAAAGTTCAATGCATGCCAAATCGGACAGCTACACCTTAATTAAGTTGTCGAAGTGCTGCCCTGCCCTACCCGAAGCATGGGCGCCGGCGAATGCCGGCGCCCATGCGGAGCCTTTGTAGATTGTTAATATTGTTATTATGGGTCGCAAAACACTTTCTACCGTTACGTATACAGATCTTCTCGTGTACTTCTATCGTCACCGTCGCTTGGTTCGCCGTCGAACCTTGCTCGAACCTGGCGTGTCCTCCACGCTACGAAGAACAAGAAGAGTCGAACCTGGGTTGCCCCATACTCTCATCTGGCGTCGATATAAGGCTCGCTAGCTTGTGCCAACTTCGTTTTTTTTTTTTTTTCGTGCTCGGAAACGCGAATGGCTAAAAAAAGAGAAATCTGCTGCAAAAGCAGCACCCGAAACCCCTACAGACTCTCATGTTGACGAGGTCGACTACGAACCCGCTCCCTCTGACGGGGAGGAAAGCAGGGGGGCTACCCCCACCACCAATGCGGAAGCAACGTTGCCCGCCCGTAAGGAGCCGTCTCCTTGCCACGGATCGCCGTCTGATTCGTCCTCCTCGTCGTCGAGCGACGCGGAATTATTATTATTAATTATTATTATTATTATTATTATTATTATTATTATTATTATTATTATTATTATTATTATTATTATTATTATTATTATTATTATTATTATTAGTATTAGTATTAGTATTATTATTATTATTATTGTTGTTGTTGTTGTTGTTGTTGTTGTTGTTGTTGTTATATTATTATTATTATTATTATTATTATATTATTATTATATTATTATTATTATTATTATTATTATTATTATTATTATTATTATTATTATTATTATTATTATTATTATTATTATTATTATTATTATTATTATTATTATTTTATTATTATTATTATTATTATTATTATTATTATTATTATTATTATTATTATTATTATTATTATTATTATTATTATTATTATTATTATTATTATTATTATTATTATTATATTATTATTATTATTATTATTATTATTATTATTATTATTATTATTATATTATTATTATTATTATTATTGAGGGATTGGGGTATCCCAGGTTCGACTCGCAACTTGCAACCACTTCTCTTCTTGTTCTTCGTAGCGTGAAGGACACGCCAGGTTGGAGCAAGGTTCGACGGCGAACCAAGCGACGGTAACGATAGAAGTGCCTTGAGGCAACGAAAGGTGCTTCGCAGGCAAAACAGAGAGTCGACAGAGATTACTTGTCAGCGGGAGACGTAATTACCCGTCTCTCTGTCATCAGAATCTACGGAGGCTCCACGACCACTTTTAGAAAAACAAGACACGATATTCAATACCTCTGGAACGGCTACCGTTCATACAAATCTTCACGAGAAGATCTGTCTACGTAACGGTAGAAAGTGTACCTGTGACCCATATCGCCCCCCAATGTTTGAACGCTACATACTGGAGAACCCAGCACAGCTTTCGAACATTTAAAGAGGAGACAGGTTCTCAGGTTCTCTAATAAATCAGAGTATTGTGTTGTACTGTGGTAGTCAATGTGTGTATTGCACTTGTTCATTTTCTAATCACGTCATCCCCTGCGCAGTTAGAACCACGGGCTTGTATGAGCATAATCGAATTTTACTAAAGATGTCAGTCGCACACTATGAACTACCAGTGGTATGTACCTTCATTCTTCACCAGAACGGTTATCCGGTCTCGAAATGACGTACTCGACGATAAAAATCAACCTTTTATAACGGACGATAGTACCTTTGGCAATAATCAGGACATTCCTCATCATAAACGATGTGTGTATGAGACGGTTGCCTGCAGGGCTTGGTACACACTCACTGATGAGTATACAAATGTGCTGAACAACATTTTGCCAGAAAACGATGCATGCAGAGTATGCAACACGGTAAACGATTGATCGGATCAAGACGATAAGAGTCTGCATGACTTGACGATAGTGTGGATGTAACGATGACGGCGCAGTATGACGGACTGCGGGTGCATGGTTAACGATAAGGTGGCATGTCTCAAGTATCGAAAAAGGCATAATCGATAGGACGGCAAGATCATGACCACGGGTCAGCAAACGATAGTGGCTGACAAACGTAATCAGTACACAGATAAATCTGCATAATGACGAGACTTCCTGCCAGTCAATCAACGGTTGACTGTGCAGGTCGCACGGTAACACGGGATACGACCGGGGAATATTCCATATGTGGATTCTTTTACTTAGGAGTATACAGCTCACGCGCTCAACTGTAACTCTGTAGTCAATCCAACACACGATTCTGACACTGGAGAATGCATTACAAGTGCACCCAGGAGCCTCCAATATCTCATACAGAAGAAAAAAAAACGATGTTCATTAATTGATCAGCCTCACTGCGCCCAATGTATACTTCAAGAGTATGCACACTGTACACAGCTACAATTTCTCAACTAACCCAACAATGACGCCCGAGTGTATACTGCTCGTATATGCACACCCTTGCGTAACTACTGGTTGAACGCCCCCCACACTAACAATTACTACCCCAATGTGCAGTAGTGTCTCTGAACCGTGTACGTCTCTAATTCTATAGCACTTTATTCACGAGAAGAAAGGCTATCTTTTCGAGTGAGGTACTTCCACACGAAGAAACAAAAAAAACAAAAAACATCCACGATTGGTATAAAACCAGGACCTCAGCTGTTGGGCAGCAGCAATCGAGTATCCAACCATGACTCAATACGTGGGCACTACTCCACAAAATACGCCCAAGCAACCACCGAAAAACAAAGAGGACTCATGAGTGTTGCGGCTCATGTGTCAACGACGCACTATTGACGAACGAAACCCGGCCGGGAAAACAAAAATAGTGGGGGTGGTGCAACGATACTGATGACTAAGGACTCCCAGAAGGACGGAGGGTGGTACTGGGGCTTGTATCAGGACGACTGAGCAACGACGTCTCGTTTATTTTTTTTACTTTTGGGAGGATCAAATACGTGTGGATTTTCAGCTAGGATCCTTGGACGATACGCTCTGATCATCTCATGGCATTGAGGCACAACGTTGACGTGTCTCCAAATGCCTAAATTGGACGGCTTATCTTTGACGAGAAAATTATATTGAAAATTCATTAGTGAGGCTTTACCAGGCCCACGCTTGTGACCTTCGATAGCTTCAATAGTATACGGGCCGATGTGCACGGTAAGCACAGAGCCGTCTAGATCAGGTACCGGTAACGTTGTTCCTAGGAACAAATCATCGAGTGCGGTAAAATCCGGTACGGAACTAGACGCGTCATTATGGTATGCCTTAATACGACCTAAATGAACAGATGTTTCCGCAAGTTCACCATCTCTCGCAACACGGTAAATTACTGGTGATAACTGTGAACGCACAGTATAGGGACCACACCAGGGACTAATTAGTTTGGGGTTAGGTCCATCAGCAACGGTATAGGAACGGTGTACTAACACTTGGTCTCCGGGCTGATATTGCGGAATCGACAATTTTTCATTAGATTCTGACTGCTTGTCGGCACGCTCCTGTAAATTGCGACGGGCAATTTCGTACGCGAGTTGCAGATTTTCAACGGTGCGACGGGAATAATCCTGTCGGGTTCCAGAACCAGACGTACACGGGACGCCGAGAATAATGTCAACGGGTAACGAAGCTCTACGGCCGAACATTAAAAAATGAGGGGTTTCCTCGAGCGTCTTGTTGTAGGCGGTATTATGGGCAAGCTGAATGAACGGTAATAATTCTGCCCAGTTGTCGTATTTGACGTTTACGTACATCGCCAACATATTATGCATTGTACTATGCACACGCTCTAACACTGAATTGCCTTGTGGGCGATACGCTGACGTGCGCGTTTTCTTGAACCCAAATACGGATTGCAATTCTTTAACGAGCTCGTTTTCGAA
Organism: Undaria pinnatifida; assembly: GCA_012845835.1. Classification (NCBI taxonomy): domain Eukaryota; class Phaeophyceae; order Laminariales; family Alariaceae; genus Undaria; species Undaria pinnatifida. The sequence goes on from JABAKD010000023.1 coordinate 14,388,867, forward strand.
CTCACATCCCAGGTCACTGTGTAAGGTTTCAGGAGCTGAGAACACAGAGAAAGCACGTTCTACAAGAACGCGAGCGATTGTGGCAGCTGTCTTGTCACTAATCGCAACTACAACGAGAAAACGAGTCAGGTGGTCTATCACGGACATTACATACTTCGAGTTATTCGACGACGATTTGTACTCTACTAAATCGATAGCCACACATTGAAACGGACGGGAAACAGGACGATGACCAACAGGTAATTTCGGAGGACGGTGTGACGTCTCACGGTGTTGGCATGATGAACAGCATTTAATGTGCTTTGCTACGTCTTTCGACATAGTAGGCCACCAATAACGATCTCGGATTTTATCGAACGTAGCTTTAAAAGCTAGATGACCTCCAGACGCCGGTAGATCATGACACGAGTGGACGATTAATTTCCGTAAAGCAGTGGGCACGACCAGTTGGTCACGGAACGAACTGCGTTTGCGCAGATAACCCGGCAAATACAACCGGAATAATATTTCTTCGTTCAAAAAATAATGACTCATGCTGTTTTTGGTTTCACCATCTGGGACGGGTACGGTAACAGGTGCTTTTACGTATTCGATATACGGATCGAACTCAGCACGTTGTTCTTCCAGTATTTTTTCTGGGTCAAGCAACGGAAACAGAGACACTGCACTAGCAAACAATTCGCTATCATTCTGTACAAGGTCTATGTCTTCGAGGTTTTTTGTGAAGATACTTGGAAGTCGCGAGGTCCAGGTGCACGATACGGTCTATCGCTCGGAACGTTTCGGCAGATAGATGCAAGGGCTGGTTCTTGCGGTAACGGTTCTTCTTCCACTTCACCAAACAATCGAGACAGCGCGTCGGGTACTACATTTACTTTTCCCGCGACGTGTTTAACGGTAAAATCAAAGTTTTGCAACGCAATAGCCCAACGAGTAAGCATATTAGACGTATCCTGCATGTAGTATAGATGGGTCAATGCTTGATGATCAGTGATCACCGTGAAATGTTTCCCAAATAAATACGGTCTCCAGTGAGCGAGTGTAAGTACAACTCCACAACACTCTTTCATTGACGCAGAGTAATGACGTTGCCCATGTTTGAATCGTTGACTAAAATACGCGATAATGTCAAGATCAGACTTCGAGGCGTCGTTTTTCGACGGCTGAGCAAGAAAAGCGCCAACTTCTATCTCACTGGCATCTACATGCACAATAAATTCACGCTCGTAATCAGGGAATTTCAAGACTGGGGCTGACATCAGTAAACGTTTGATGTGAGCGAACGCGGTATCTTGCGTTTCCCCCCAGGCTTTCTTAAAGCGTGATCTAGTTGCAAACTCTTTACGGGTGAGATCAACGAGTGGTGCGGTTACTTCGGCGAAATTCGGCACAAAACGACGCACAAAATTCATCACCCCTAAAACGGAACGAAGATCTTTGATGCAGGTGGGAGTAGGTAGCTCTTGAATAGCTTTGATACGATCTTTCCCAACTGCAACCCCTTCAGCAGAGATAACATGGCCTAAATATGCAACCGATTTAGGACCAAACGCTAGTTTAGACGGCTTCAGGGTGAGACCAGCTGCTTGCAACGCTGGAAACATGCTTTCTAACGATTTCAAATGATTCTCCCAGGTTGTGGACAAAACGCAGAGATCATCCATATAAATAAGCAACTCGGGAATATGGCCCAACGTTTTATGAGCCATTTCTGTGAAAAGCCACGGGGCATTACAAACACCAAACGGCATACGTTTATAACAGTACTTGCCAGAATTAGTGACAAATGCTGTAGTCTCGACATGATCAGGGTGAACGGGAATCTGCCAACAAGCGCTTTGGACGTCAGCGACACTGATAAATTTGGCGCCTCCGACCATGTCAATGTTATCCTCAAGATTAGCCATCGGCCAGGTCTTGCGGATAAGGTGTTTGTTGATTGTACTTCTATAATCAACACAGAAACGAGGTTGACCATCCTTGCGAGCCACGATGGTGACGGGAGATCCCCACGGGCTAGAGCGCTCCTCTATGATATCATCGTTGAGCATGTCCTGAACACACTTGTTGATAACGGCTTCAGTGCGCGGATTAGCTCTATACGGACGACGCCTCACAGGTTTGGTATGAGCGGGAAGGGGAAACGTTGCTTCGGCAGTATTGCACTTACCCAACTCCGCTCGTGATAACGATAAGATAGGACGGTATTTTGCGCATAAATCCAGGATTGCTGACTGCTGTTCAACAGTGAAAGTAGAGTCTACAAATGCTCTGGATAGTGGCGCAATAATTTTAGCACGTGCTGCTGCAATTTCGGTCGGGGTATTAGGTGTTGCTGCTACAGCATGCACATGTAGCTGAGCACGAGACACGACGGCAACACTCGACAATTTCCTAATCTCTAATCCTGCGTGGAGGGCAAGAGACTCGGACGATGGATTAGCTGTTTGAACGGCAACTGGTCCATCTGCTGCTAGCCACGTGGTGAGGGTGCGAGCTACGATAACTCGCTCAAATTCGACCGGACGATTGTCGCAAGACATCTCATTTTCCGAGAGTATGCGCGGCTCAATAATAACTTCCGTATCTTGAAGTGGTTTGATGTCTGTAAAAGCAGTGATCACAGCACTGTGACGGGGGCGTAAAGCGATACGATTGCACATTTTTACAGCGTGTACCTCGGCATCGTTGTGCACTGCGGCTACGGAGCTCAATACAGTGGATGAGGTCACCTGGGAACGAGCATCAGGAGACCTATGGGTAGCTGGAATAGTGACAGTACTAGACGAGACGCTGATTTTTCCAGTCGAGTATAGCCCCAAAACGAGACATGACATCGTTATCGAGTAATATTTGGTCGGGCCCTAACGATGGGATAACGAGTGCATCAATACATCGTGTGATGTCACCCAAGGTAAGAGACAACTTAATAAATCCCAAGATCTCAAGCGACGAGCCATTGGCTGCACTCAAGAGACATACACGGTGATGGGACGGTTTCAACCCGGGCCTTACAGAAGGTGGGATGTTGTTTCAAAAATGACAGCGAAAAACATGTAATGTCGCTTGCCAAGTCAACAGTCAAGCCGGAAACAGCAAGACCATTAACTATCCCGGGGATACGTATCCGCCGAGAGGAAAAGGAGAGGGTAGCAGATGGTGTCTTTCGAGACAGTGAAGAGCTGAACCGCGAATTATTTTTATTATTGGTATTGTAAGGGCATCCGCTATTTGCTGCTGTATTACAATCGACCGCACGGCGTTTCGGTCTTGCATCTACTGGAACAGCAGTACTATTTGCGGTGTCCCTCTTCTGACCACGGGGAGGTTCAGAAGGAGATCTACTATCGGTAATCGTATTACACCCATCAGACAAATTCTCAGCACTCACGGGATGCTGTTCTGACCAACTACAATCCGATACCCTCCTACAATCACCCGCAGCAAACAAAGTCACAGCAGACACGGGTTGCTGTGTTGAGCTACGATCCAATATTCCACTGCTGACGGTACTCTCTTTCTGGTATGCGAGCGGCGCAATTATTTTTATACAAAAGAAAAACAAAGACGAAAGGGAATCAGGGTATACCTGTACGAGTACACGAGTCCGCATGATGATGAGTACATGAGAACGGTGCAGCAACGGTGCCGACAACAGCATGCGGCTCCAACATCATGCTGTTGTATGGCAACAGATAGTGTGATGCCGATAGTGTACACGTTCATCTTCAAACTATAACGCGGCTGGTCTCAACGTAGTTTGGTCGCCACCGCTGACTGCCATACTGCTGTTTTGGCGACGCATGTCGGATTCGTTTACGAATTATACGAAAACACTCTGCTCTTTGCTTGGTGGGGATCCTTGGTACGATACGAGAAAAGAGAATTGTTGTTGTTGTTCTCACATTAACTCGCATAATCAAATCCGTGGCCACAGGACAGGCTCCAGTCACTCTGGAGCTGAGGAATACCCTAGGGAAAAACACACACACAGCCCAAGGTGGCACACGCATATATCACAGCTGACGCAATTCATGCCTCCACCAGAAACATATAAAGGTGAAAAATCGGGAGTCTACAATGTGCCAGGTCCAGGCCGGTGCATACGTTTCACTACTCACGCCTGAAGAAACCAAATATTCCGATTGCCACCCAAGGAAGATTACCACGTATATATTACACGTAGTATTTATCACCACGCATACGCACGACAGGCGTAAGTCAATTGGAGAAAAAGAAACAAAGAAAAGAAAAGAAGATAAAGGAAAGAAAAGAGAAGAACGAAACAAACGCAACAAACGAAACAAAACGAAAAAGGCAAGCAAAGAGAAGAAAAATTCAAGAAAAGCAAGAAAAGACAAGACAAGAAAGCAAGGAAAAAAGAAGAGAAAAAAAAGAAAAAAGAAAAAGAAGAAAAAATTGTAGAAAAATGTCATACTAGCAGACCCTAGGAACTGGCTAAGGATGGCATTGGGCTGACAGAGGGTATCACGTCCATAATCAATGGCACCTGGGAGAGAACGCAACATGGCGAAGAAGTCAGGGCGGTCTCATGCTATTTTGTGACGGCCAGTAGAAGGCCCACAACTTTCAATACGATGATGGCCAAACCCAGACTTCAGTCTCCTGAGCATGACGCTCCCCCTTCCCCCCCTCCCTCCTTCCTCCCTTTCCCCCTCCCCTCCCCCCCCCCCCCCCCCGTCCCCCCTCCCCCCTCACCCAGTCCCCTCCCCGCCCCCCCCTCTTCCCCCTCCCTCCTTCCTCCCTTTCCCCCTCCCCTCCCCCCCCCCCCCCCCCGTCCCCCCTCCCCCCTCCCCCCCTCCCCCCTCACCCAGTCCCCTCCCCGCCCCCCCCTCTTCCCCCTCCCTCCGGCCGCTTAGAGATGCCAACGGTGGATGGCGCTGCCGCAGCCTTTGCGCGTCGCTCTGCAGCTTTGCGTCTCTCCGTTTCATGCCAATTGCGCATGAACAACTCGGCTCCCTCCTCTACTCTTCGAAACCATCTGCCAGCCTTCTGAGCAGCCTTTCGCCATCCTTCGAATTTCATTTCAAAGACCGACATATCCTCCTTCAGATGATCCATCCAGTCTTTCTCTTGCCCCCCTGAGTAGCCCCTACCCCCAACAAACTCCCCAAATATCACCCTCTGTGGCAGACACTTCTCCCCCATACGTGCCACGAATCCCGCAAACAAAATGCTCCGTTTGCGCACTATCGCCTCAACGCTCTCGGAATCTGTCTGGGCAAGCGCGTCGGCGTACGATAGGGTGTGGTCGTCGCGCTTCCGTTTCCGCCATTCAAGGCATCGGAAGAGCATGGAGCGGTGAACCCGTCGTAGCCTGTCATATTCAGGCTTCTTCGGGCTCCACGTCATGCAACCGTACAGCAGTGTCTCGACCACCTTAGCTTTCAGCAACCGCACCTTCAACCGTAAACGCACACCCGGGCGATCATAGATTTCCATCTTGTACCGCTGGAAGCACGCCCAGGCCCTCTGAAGACGCCGCGTTTTTTCAATGCTAAGATCTCTTGTCTGCGGAGAATACAGACGCCCCACTCAAGTCTGCAGAGAGACAAATGCCATTACCAGTGCTCTGTCCCGGTACGATGGGTGGGAGTGTGATGGCAGTAGTAGTACTCACGGTAACGAATACAACCACGGGGCTGCTGCTGCTTGGCAATCGTACGCACAAAACGATTGGGAGAACTCAAACTTGCATGATGCTATGCTTTACGTTTGTGTTCCTTGGACTGTGATACGATGGGCGGGACGACACGAACATCCCACGACTCACAGCAAGCACAAGTTTCACGATTTTTGACTGATGAGATGGGCGGGACGACACGAACATCCCACGACTCACAGCAAGCAAAAGTTTCACGAGTCCGCCGAATCAATGATACTCTGGATACGATCCGAGCACTATCGATGGATCAACCTTGACTGATTAGTTTTGTCGAGGGTTGTACAACGATCCAGCTCTTGAACTACGTAGCGTAAGCGTTCTAGGTGGGTACCCCCACGATGCTGGCTTACACACCTAGGCTCGACAAAACGGAAATCGTTTACTCATACACACAGGTCAACAACAAAATATATATATATTTGTTTCAATGGCCCATAAAACGGCAGACATCGTGCGGGATTATAGGTATAGGCTCGCCCCCCGAGGATACGCTTACCGACGCGGCTTGAGCAACCCATACCAGAGAAGGAAAAGGACCAGCCCACAGCGATTAGAGAGCGTCCTTCGCTTGTAAACGATGAGGGTGGTGAAAACCGTCCTTCGTTGATCGCATCGATGAGAGCGGTATCACAGTAGTCCACGATTGATAACTTGTGTCTACATTCTTACATCTCGTGTTTTCTTCGTAGGATGTGAAGAAAAACAAAATGAACGAGCCCGCTTTTACGAGAAAACAAGAAAGACTCACGGCGAAGTTGCTGCAAGTTAACAAGCCTTTAGCGTCGACGCCAGGTGAGGGTTTGGGGTAACCCAGGTTCGACTGGCAACTTGCAACTACTTCTCTTTTTGTTCTTCGTCGCGTGGAGGACACGCCAGGTTGGAGCAAGGTTCGACGGCGAACCAAGCGACGGTAACGATCGAGGCAACGAGAGGTGCTTCGCAGGCAAACAGAAAGTCGACAGTGATTACTTGTCAGCGGGAAACGTGATTACCCGCCTCTCTGTCATCAGAATCTACGGAGACTCTACGTAACGATAGAAAGTGTACCTGCGACCCATGTTATTATTGTGGTTATTGAGGGATTGGGGTATCCCAGGTTCGGCTCGCAACTCGCAAGAACTTCTCTTCTTGTTCTTCGTAGCGCGGAGGACACGCCAGGTTGGAGCAAGGTTCGACAGCGAACCAAGCGACGGTAACGATAGAAGTGCCTTGAGGCAACGAAAGGTGCTTCGCAGGCAAAACAGAGAGTCGACAGAGATTACTTGTCAGCGGGAGACGTAATTACCCGCCTCTCTGTCATCAGAATCTACGGAGACTCCACGACCACTTTTAGAAAAACAAGACACGATATTCAATACCTCTGGAACGGCTACCGTTCATACAAATCTTCACGAGAAGATCTGTCTACGTAACGGTAGAAAGTGTACCTGTGACCCATATTATTATGATTATGATTATTATTATTATTATTATTATTATTATTATTATTATTATTATTATTATTATTATTGTTATTATTATTATTATTATTATTATTATTATTATTATTATTATTTTATTTTTATTATTATTATTATTACCGTTCATACAAATCTTCACGAGAAGATCTGTCTACGTAACGGTAGAAAGTGTACCTGTGACCCATATTATTATTATTATTATTATTATTATTATTATTATTATTATTATTATTATTATTATTATTATTATTATTATTATTATTATTATATTATTATTATTATTATTATTATTATTATTATTATTATTATTATTATTATTATTATTATTATTATTATTATTATTATTATTATTATTATCATTATCATTATCATTATCATTATCATTATTATTATTATTATCATTATCATTATCATTATCATTATCATTATTATTATTATTATTATTATTATTATTATTATTATTATTATTATTATTATTATTATTATTATTATTATTATCATTATTAAGGGTTTGTACTCAAGAACACCGCAGGGAGGTGCGAATCTCCAACGCTGTGCGTACACGCGTTCCTCTAAGGCAACGGCCGCAGAATGTGGGCGGTGTTGACGATCACCGGACGAGTAGACGTGCTCGGTAGAGAGACAGAAGAATCTCAGGTAGAGATGGAGACAGTAGGAAGTGTGAGAGGTGTGCGAGGGTGCACCCTCGCACTCCTCTCGGACGAAAATAAGGGGCAACGAGCTGAGGAAGCGTCTGGGAAGACGTCTTGAGGTTCCTCGGGATGTTGTACCCTTCCTTGTGGCTCGGAGCGTGAGTGAGAACGACATCGCTCCGAGAGACGATCTTTCTAGGAGAACGTGCGGAACGTTCCTGAAGGTTCTAGAATTTGTGTTCAGACGCAAGTAGGCAGGTTGGGTTCAGAGCATTGTGACCCACATTACCCCCCAGTTTTGATGGTGTTAGAGCGCTCACTCCATCAAAATTACAGAGCAATGGGAACACAGGCTCTGGTAATTCAACCTTCCGAAGACGCTATTTCGAAGAGTCTCCTCAAAATCTTCGAAAGTATGAACGACGTAGTACCGAAAAGGTTCCGGAAATACTTGTAGTAAACCAGAGTATTGTTCAGGATCGAATAACGGAGGAGTAATGACAATTGTGCTTAACCAAACACAGCATTGCTGCGGCCTGCAGGACAAGTGGCTAGCACGGAAAATATACGCAAAGCGTATTGAAAGCGTCGCGCGAAAGACGTTTTGACGTATCCTGAGTGTGCTATGCAGCATTGACGCATCATGGCCAGATAAAAATTGATGCGATCGGAAGCACTGACGAACGAAAATTCATGGCGAAAAGCAAAGCAGCCATATGAGTAGGCCGATGCTAAGTGACGGCATGTATGTAGCCAGAAGTCAGACGGAAGTTTGTTGCCTTTCTGGAGGTTGAAATGAACCTAAACCTCGCAGAAAAATGCACCCTGCAACAAACATGTGTCTCATATCCAATCACCCGGGCTTTTAAAAGCATTCCGGTGGAAAAAGACTGGGCGTGGATGCCCGTGGAGCCAGTAGACAAGAAATGGTGTTTGTTCGTTTATTATGAATTTCCTCTCGACTAGCTCGGATCTTGTCCGACCCCCCTGTGGCTGAAAGCCACTCCGGAAAAAAAAAAAAAAAAAACGAGTAGTCAATTAATCACCTGGGTCTCGTGGAGACTAAGTGCCAACAGGCGACGTAAACGATGCAACACAAAGGCGACTAATAGGCTATTCCACTCGGATTTCTGGCAAGCAAAGCTCCATATTGCTTAAGAGTACACAAATTGATACCGGTTCCAAAGGTCGTGCGAGGACACAAGGGCGCGTAACGACGCGGGGAGTCAACTGGCGTACGACAGACGCTATTGTACCTCACTAAGAAGTCAATAGAAAAAAAACATACATGATCAGTGGTCATGCTTCGAAAGCAAGATAACCACAGGCACGCGTGCGCGGTACTTCGCACGGAGGACAAAGGACAAAAATATCAAAGGAAGCCATGAAGGGCTGCCGGCTACAGGAAATATTAAAACACGTGGGCGCCGGGCATCGGTTGTTGCAAAACCGACGCGATCAAATCACAAAGGAAAAAACATATATATGACAACGCGCGTATACATGCCCTACGTGTTACCTTCGTCGCGATCCGATCTAGAATAGGTTCGCTTCTTCTTCCCGGGAGGGTCGAAAGCCGAAGGATTTTGTGACAGAATTACAGCACGGTAAGATTCGATCATCTCCTTGCATTGAGGAAGAGTGCTGTAGTGACGCCATACACCACATTGTGGTGGTTGACCTTTAAGTTTGAGGTGGTATTGGAAATTCTCCACCGACGCTGCACCTACCCCCCGCTTATGACCATCGATTGCTTCGATGACATACGGGCCGATAGTGACGGTGTGCACTGAGCCATCAAGATCAGGGACGGGTAGGGTGGTTCCGAGAAACATATCATCGAGTGCCTCAAAGTCAGGGGCAGGTGATGACTTGGGTTTGACGAATTGTTTCATCCGACCTAAGTGGACCGTAACTTCGGCCGGTTCGTTCGGTTTTGATACACGGTAAATAACAGGGGAGAGCTGAGCTCTGACGGTATACGGGCCATGCCAAGAGCTAACGAGCTTGGGGTTTGGTCCGTCAGTTTCGTGGTACGGGCGATGCAGTAATACTTTGTCGCCCACTTTAAAACTGGGGAAAGACAATTTTTTGTTTTCGACGGCTTGCTTATCTGCCCGTTCTTGTAAATTGCGACGGGCTAACTCGTACGCGAGCTGCAAATTTTCTACTGTGCGACGTGAGTAGTCGAGTTTATTTTGTGGTGCATCAGTAGAAGGAACTCCGAGAATGAGTTCGACGGGGAGAGTAGCCGTACGCCCAAACACAAGATAGTGGGGAGTCTCCTCCAAAGTTTTGGAGTATGCCGTGTTGTGCGCAAGCTGGACAAACGGTAGTAGTTCCGCCCAATTATCGCAAGCCAAGTTACTGTACATGGCAAGCATATTGTGAACGGTGCTGTGGACACGCTCGAGAACAGAGTTCCCTTGCGGACGATAAGCGGCGGTACGTGTTTTCTTGTACCCAAAGACAGACTGCAATTCTTTCACGAGTTGGTTTTGAAATTCCTTCCCTTGATCGGAATGCAGGGTGTCTGGTGGGCCGAACACTGAAAAGACACGGTCAATAAGATGACGAACCACCCCCGCGGCTTCCTTAGACTTGATAGGTATCAGAATGAGGAAACGCGTGAGGTGATCGATGACAGACAGGATAAATCGATTACCTTCTGACTTAGATTTGTATTCGACGAGATCCACCGCAACAACTTGAAACGGACTGGTGACCGGTCGGTGCCCGGTAGGCAGCGTAGGTGATCGGTGAGACGTTTTGCGGCGTTGACAAGGAAGACAGCTTTTAACATGTTCGGCAACGTCAGAGTGCATCGTGGGCCACCAATAACGATCCCGAACTTTGTCGAAGGTACCTTTAAAGGCTAGGTGACCACCTGACGAGGGGAGGTCATGGCAAGCGTTGATTACAAGTGTTCTCAACGATTTCGGCACCACTAGCTGGTCACGAAAGGTGTCCCGCCTACGTAGGTGGGCAGGGACGTAAGACCGGCAAAGCAAACCTTCGTGGATGAAGAATTTACTCATGCTGGACTTTGATTGCTGGTGTGGGACGCGAGCCTTAGTAGGATTGGCTAGGTAGTCAAAGTACTGACAAAATTCTTTCCTCTGATGAGCAAGCAACTTCGCAGCATCGACGACGGGGAAGACAGATATGGCACTAGCAAATAATTCGCGATCGCTTTCGACGGGCACTATCTCGTCTAAGTTGCCAGCGGACAGTTCGTATTCACGAGGGTTGGGGGGATGAAAAGGCTGATCATCGGGGACGTTACGACAGATAGCTGCAAGTTGCGGTTCGGATGGAAGTGGTTTTCCATCCACCTCGCTAAAAATACGCGATAGCGTATCCGGTACAACGTTAAGTTTTCCCGGAACGTGTTTGACGGTGAAATCGTAATTTTGAAGACAAATTGCCCAACGGGTGAGCATATTGGACGTATCTTGCATGTGGTACAAGTACGTGAGAGCTTGGTGGTCGGTACAACACGTAAATTGTCGGCCCCATAAATACGGACGCCAATGGGTCAGAGCCCATACGACAGCAAGCATTCTTTCATCGTGGGGCTATAGTGGCTTTGGCTACGAGAAAAACGCTTGCTATAGTACGCGACAATATCCAGCTCTTTGCCATCGGTGCTGCCCTTGGACGGTTGGGCTAGGAAAGCACCTACACCTTGCTCGGAAGCGTCGGTGTGAACGACGAAATCTCTCGAAAAATCGGGAAAGTGAAGGACAGGGGCTTCGGATAAAGCGTCTTTGAGTTTCTGGAATGCGGCATCTTGTGCCGGACCCCAGGCCTTTTCAAAACTCGTTCGTGTGACGAAGCTCTTTCGAGTCAGTTCTACAAGCGGTGCCGTAAGGTCAGAATAATCTTTGACAAACCGGCGGACGAAATTCGCCATACCCAGAACAGAACGTAAGTCTTTAATGGATTTGGGCGTGGGCAGGTCGTGAATCGCATCGGTGCGGTCGGTACTGACGGAAATCCCTTTCGCGGAAATAACATGACCGAGATAGTTGACTTCTTTCTGCCCAAATTGAATTTTGGACGGTTTGAGTGTCAAGCCTGCCGCATGCAACGCTGCGAACATTTTCTCGAGAGAGACGAGGTGGCTTTCGAACGTGTGATTGATACAAATCAAATCGTCCATGTACGAAAGGATACCCGAGTCAGGGCCAAGGTGGCCTAGAGCTAAAGACATTACGTGTTGAAACAGCCATGGTGCATTCGCTACTCCAAAAGGCATGCGCTTAAAACAGTACTTGCCTCTCGGTGTCACGAAGGCGGTGCGGTCGACGTGCCCCTCGGCCACAGGTAGCTGCCAGAACGCACTGAGGATGTCGGCGACCGAAATGTAGAGGGCGTCTCCGACGGCATCCAGGCTGAACGCCAATAAGGGTTTGTACTCAAGAACACCGCAGGGAGGTGCGAATCTCCAACGCTGTGCGTACACGCGTTCCTCTAAGGCAACGGCCGCAGAATGTGGGCGGTGTTGACGATCACCGGACGAGTAGACGTGCTCGGTAGAGAGACAGAAGAATCTCAGGTAGAGATGGGGACAGTAGGAAGTGTGAGAGGTGTGCGAGGGTGCACCCTCGCACTCCTCTCGGACGAAAATAAGGGGCAACGAGCTGAGGAAGCGTCTGGGAAGACGTCTTGAGGTTCCTCGGGATGTTGTACCCTTCCTTGTGGCTCGGAGCGTGAGTGAGAACGACATCGCTCCGAGAGACGATCTTTCTAGGAGAACGTGCGGAACGTTCCTGAAGGTTCTAGAATTTGTGTTCAGACGCAAGTAGGCAGGTTGGGTTCAGAGCATTGTGACCCACATTATTATTATTATTATTATTATTATTATTATTATTATTATTATTATTATTATTATTATTATTATTATTATTATTATTATTATTATTATTATTATTATTATTATTATTATTATCATTATTATTATTTTTATTATTATTATTATTATTATTATTATTATTATTATTATTATTATTATTATTATTATTATTATTATTATTATTATTATTATTATTATTATTATTATTATTATTATTATTATTATTATTATTATTATTATTATTATTATTATTATTATTATTATTATTGTTATTATTATTATTATTATTATTATTATTATTATTATTATTATTATTTTTGCCCTCCGACAATGTAGCGTAGTTGCCTTTCCGGTATAGATCGAATATCCTTCCTTAAAGCAGCAGTAGCACCTAATATGAAGTCGAATGATCGCACCATAATGCAGTGGTATCTTCCGCCAACCATTCGCCCATTTCCTTTCCCCACATCTTCTCCTTTTATCTACTATTCCCTTTCCCTATATATACCTGGTATGTTACAGCTGGGAGTTATTATTTTTATTATTATTATTATTATTATTATTATTATTATTATTATTATTATTATTATTATTATTATTATTATTATTATTATTATTATTATTATTATTATTATTATTATTATTATTATTATTATTATTATTATTATTATTATTATTATTATTATTATTATTATTATTATTATTATTATTATTATCATTATAATTATTATTATTATTATTATTATTATTTTTATTATTATTATTATTATTATTATTATTATTATTATTATTATTAATATTATTATTATTAATATTATTATTTTTATTTTTATTTTTATTATTATTATTATTATTATCATTATCATTATTATTATTATTATTATTTTTATTATTATTATTATTATTATTAATAATATTATTATGTTGTTGTTTTTGCCGACAATGTAGCGTAGATACCTTTCCGATATATATATCGAGTATCCTTCCATGAAGCAGCAGTAGCACCTAATATGAAGTCGAACGACCGCACCATAAATATTACACGGTTCCGCCACCGGGAAATGCCGGAGGGAGTGGCGCAAGAACGAAACCCAAACATCCAACATCTGACTGTGGGCAAATAAGGTGTGCCTGATGGTAGTGAAAACTATGTTCTTGTCCGCAGCTTGAGAAAGAGGCGGAGTGTGGGGAGGCGCCATCCCGGGCACGGTTTGCTCTCTCGCCGTCGTGGTGGAGAACCGTAAATAAGTGGTAATCCCATCAGTACGTACGTGTCCAGCGCCAGTACTCGTACGATGGGGTCTTTTTATACGGGCGACTCTTATGCAGTAAAATTCGCGTGGTAAAAAATAAAAAAACAAACAGGTGGATTTCAACCGGCAAAAAAACAAATCAGCAGTTGTTCCGTGCGCCGTCTTTCTGTCGTGGTTTTGATGTATTCTTTTTGTTTCCTGTTGTTTCGTATGGAAATCAGCATTTTCAGAATAGGTACTCTTCGTGTCTTGTTGAGCTAGATATTGAACTTAACGACGAGTGATACACGCCAGGATGGGCGATCATCCCCCTTCACCGCCAGTTCGTCGCAGAGAGTGCACGAAATGAGGAACTGTAGGGCTTCTATTGTCGCTGAGACAGAGAAGCCCTTTCTCATGGACCATCAGCGCCTATATCCACTGCTGTTTGCTTTTTAGATTCAAGAACAAATACGCTGGATTGTTTAGATCGTCGTCCGATTCAAAATCGTCCCCTTGTGGAGACGAAAGCAACTCGACCCAGCATAGCGAAGACTCGCCACGCGTACATACATTATGTATCCTACTACTGCTGCTGTGCGGCAAGGTTGTTCACGTAGCGTTGTGCTGTCCTCATGTTGTCTGGTCCCTGTCATCTGTGGTGTGAGCAAAATCTCCGACCCATAACATACCCCTCTGTTATATGTACCTGGTACGTGAAAACACTATTTCTACTTGGACGTAAATGTAAGGATGGGTTGGTACATAAATTACCATCAGAAAGTTTCCTATATTACCGCCCAATTTGGCGCGATCTATGGACATGCAATGGAGATGCGCACGAAGTGGCAGCGCAGCGGAAATATGGGGTATGGTGGGGTGACAAATGGCACGCTCCGATCAAAGAATCAGCTACTACAACAGCAGCCACACGCGCATAGAGTTGCAGGCTTTTGGTGCTTAGGGGCCGGACCGCTGCTGGGCGGCAGGATCGTAGCGTAGTGCCATCAGCGCCTATATCCACTGCTGTTTGCTTTTTATAGTCAAGCAAAATTACGCTTGATGGTTTTGATCGACGTCCGATTCAAAATCGTCCCGTCGTGGAGACGAAAGCAACTCGCCTCAGCATAGCGAGGACTCGCCACGCGCATGTACATGATGTATTCCCTCTACTGCTGCTGTGCGGTAGGGTTGTACAGGTAGCGTTGTGTCGTCCTCATGTTTGGTACCTGTCATCTGTGGCGTGAGCAAAATCTCCGACACAAAACAATACCCCTTCAGTGTGTAGTACGGAAAAATACTCCCTTTTTGGACGTAAATGTAAGGATGGGTTTGTATATCAATTACTGTTAAAAAGGTTCCTACATTACCGACAAAATTGGCGCGATCTATGGACATGCAATGGAGATGCGTCCGAAGCGGCGGCACACCACAAATATGGGGTCTGGTGGGGTGACTAATGCCACGCTCCGATCAAAGAATCAGCTACTACAACAGCAGCCACACGCGCATACAGTTGCAGGCTGCTGCTGCTAGGTGGCTGAATTGTTGCTGGGCGGCAGGATTAGCGTGGTGCTTTGTGCAAAAAGAAGGAAAGAAACGTGTACTCTCTACGAGCAGGAAAGCCCGGTTTGCATCAAAGTTTTACGTACGTACGCGGGGATAGGGGATGCATACATCCAATTCCCGGGGATGTTGCGGAAACCCGGGAATTTGCCTTAAGTGTGCCCAAGTGCAAAAAAGTTTGAAAGGCTTGCCACGTGCGACACACTGCACGGATCGCGCCCAAACCTCCAGCAACGTGAGCCCGAAGGTCGAATTGTGCCCACCCCACCCGACGTTTTGGACAAAGGTTCGAGCACAAAGAAATGTGCCCGAAGGAAAAAAAAAAATCACAATTATACATATTATTACTATTATTATTATTATTATTATTATTATTATTATTATTATTATTATTATTATTATTATTATTATTATTATTATTATTATTATTATTATTATTATTATTATTATTATTATTATTATTATTATTATTATTATTATTATTATTATTATTATTATTATATTATCATTATTATTATTATTATTATTATTATTATTATTATTATTATCATTATCATTATTATTATTATTATTATTATATTATTATTATTATTATTATTATTATTATTATTATTATTATTATTATTATTATTATTATTATTATTATTATTATTATTATTATTATTATTATTTTCATTATTATAATTATCATTATTATTATCATTATTATTGTTCTTATTATTATCATTATCATTATTATTATTATTATTTTTGCCCTCCGACAATGTAGCGTAGATGCCTTTCCGGTATAGATCGAATATCCTTCCTTAAAGCAGCAGTAGCACCTAATATGAAGTCGAATGATCGCACCATAATGCAGTGGTATCTTCCGCCAACCATTCGCCCATTTCCTTTCCCCACATCTTCTCCTTTTATCTACTATTCCCTTTCCCTATATATACCTGGTATGTTACAGCTGGGAGTCTACCTTAATCCTCATCAACATTGCCACCCCAGGCCAGTGGCCTTAGTCCTCCCGATTCTTCCTCCCTTCCCCTCGCGGCCTGACGATCCCTCAGAAATAGTCTATATCGATGAACTCTGCGCGAAATCGCGACCTGAGTGGTCACAGAGATGATTTGGAATAGTCGCTCCTTGCACACGCCTTTCCGCGCTAGGGACGATGCGTCCGTCCCTCCAACGATGCTTGCCGCTACCTGATCTATCAGGTCGCTGCCTTCTTTACCGAGGCGCCCAAAGCTTTCCACCGCGAGGGTGGCGAGTTTGTAGCTGCGTTCGTCGAAGGACACCTGTCCCGGACGAGCGTAGTGGTTGCGCTTGCGCGCCTCGGAAGTGGAAGCCGCTGATCCGTTTCGATCCGCGTTTCCTGCCCGCATGTGGACCCCTGCTTGTGGGTCCGCATACGTCACGTCGAGGAGTATCGACTTGTCGCGATACTCCGGTGCCGTAGCATCTCTTAGTCCACCTGCCTCAATCACGATGTCCATTCGCAAATCCCTGTCTGCGTGGAACGGGGCTCCGCTTTCCACCTGGTGGCGGACGGACATGCTCTTAAGGGTGCGGGAGAGCGCGTGCACGAGGGGTTGGTGCTGGTTCACTTGCGCGCCCGCTCGATGACACAATCGCGCATGCCGCGTATCAACCTCCGCTTCACCGCAGCATGGGCATCTCGCCGCGAGGAATTCTTCTATCCCCAGAAATCTCTTCCCCGCAGTCACGAACTCTGATGCAGGGATGGTTCTAGCTGAGTCTACAGGTCTCGCCCTTAGGAAGGCGGTAGCCCCTGATCCCGATTGACTCCGTTGCCGGGCCCTGGCCAAGTCTCGTGTCTCCTTCTCGCCTTGAGATTCGCTTGTGTCTCGCTGGGGCCTCGTCTCGGGGAGCTGGTCCAGCGAAGAGACGTACCTCTCATAACGTACTCGGTTTACCAGTTTACCCAGTCTATGCTGCGCTTTGCTGGAGCTGATAGTTTCGGCGTCGTGTGCAGGCAACGCGTCTGTAATTGATCGCCCTGAGGCACCTTGTCCTCCTGCTCGGAATGCTCTGTCTCGCCAGCTTTCCGGTACGATGTTCGCCATGGCCTCCTCTGAAACCCCATGCGCATCGCGCAGGTCCCTGATGCTGTTCCAGATGCGTCGCACGAGGTCAGAATCGGGCAGCTCCCTCCGGACTTTGTTCCCTATTGCGCCGGATAGATTAGCAAGCACCTCTGGCACCGTCGCCACCAAGCTCCCAACGGATGCTGACATCCTCCGGGCTTCAGCCGACGACAGCCCAAACCCTCCGGCCCCCGTGGACAGGCTCGCCTGCGCCTGTTGATGGGGTTGCAGGGTCAACATGTTTGTCGGGCACCCGTCCACGAAGAACGATGATTCATGTGCTGCCCCCGGGAGATCGAGCAATTTCTCCAACATCCACAAGGCGTTGCCATCTGCTTTTTTGCATGCAGCCAGCGATAGTTCTGGGTCCATCACGCGTTCAAGGTAGGAGGTCCGTTGAACCATGGAGCCGGTGGCAATCAGGTTGGCTGATTGCTTGTCCGGCATGCGCGACAACATCCGCGCAAGTTGCTCCGCTCCCCCGTTTCGGACTATCTCCATTGCGCTCTCCCTCACGTACTCATCTGTGCCGATGGGCACCCCCACCACCTGAACCCCACCACGTTCAGCGATGCTGACGCCAATGCCTTCAAGAAGGGCGATTTGTTCCGGCGTAGGTACGTGCCCCTTTGGGGGCAGGGCAACCGTTTTGCTCGGGTTGATCGCAATTCCGATGTTGGACAGCTCACGCTGGAGAAAGGGTACCACTTCCACAGTATCGGGTGTGGTTTCCATCATTCCGATGCTAATATCATCTAGGTAGGCGAATGCCTCTACACCTCTTGGCTCGAACTCCTCCCGTGTCCGCTTCAGCACCGGCAGGAGCGGCATGCAGAACAACGCTGGCCCCATAGCATCACCTTGTTGTACCCCGCTGGAGCAGTCGATCTTCCGCCTTTCTCCCGATTCCATCTGAAAAAACACGGGCGCAGACATCTCGCCGTAACATTTTGCCACGAACGGTGTAAGCGCCGGTACGCAAGTGGCTGCCTCCGCTAGCATAGCAGTCCGCTTCACTGTGTTGAATGCGTTGGAGCAATCGGTGAGGATCAGCCAGTTGTTTGCCTCGTGATGTATTCTTGCGCGTAGCGCTACCTGTTCCACCCCCCCTCGTACTCCGACTCCAAACTGTCTCGCTTCACGGTTGGCCTCCTCCAGCCGTGGTCGCCACTGCCGCATGGTTCCGGCCGCAATAAGCCGCCTCCACGTCATCCCCACGCACACTGGGCGGCATTTTTCACCCAGGGCAGTGAGGTTGGATTGCAAGAAGAGCTGCCAGAATTCAGGCGGGAAGGCGTTTGGATCATCGATAATTCTTCTCCAGAAGGCTTCGATGCCAGCTCCGAATTTTTCGCGCCCAAAACCAGTCCTGATTATTGACTGTAAGTGCGAGAATCGCAGACCGTCGCTTCCCGCGCCTGATAAGGCGTTGCGAGAATTGATTACCTCGAGGGCCACCTGTGGGTCGAACTCTTCCTCCGGGCGCCAGTTGGGTACACTCCCTTCCTCCTGGTCGGTGGAACTTGTTGCCACCGCTGCTGCTGCAGCTTCGGAGACGCAGGCCTGGTCCTCCTCCGGGAACTTTGCTTTTACACGCTCCCACGTTTCGTCGTTCCCCGGCGCGCGCGGTTCCGCGAGAAGGTTGCGTGCTGCCACAGTCACCCCCCCTCGATGGCGGCATGCTGATGATGCCCTCTTAAACATATCAACGTCCGTCTCTTCTCGGGCTTGACCGATTTGCCTCATAGATGTCCGACGGGTGTACTCCATTAACCACGGGAGCAAGAGGGTGAGGTCACCGCGTTCGGCAGACGCAAACCTCTCACGCCGTTTCATTCGGCCATCCTGCGAGTGTAGTAGAGCTGGGAGGATGTACCACAACTTGATTGACCTCAGCAGTGATTGCGGTGTCTCCGATTGTGTGGATTGACGGTGCTCTCCCAAGGCGTGATTGAGGAGGCCAAGCACATGGGTGATAAGCTTGGCGTGGGCAGTAGCCAGCCTCGGCTGCACTTTGACAACAGTGGCGAAGCGTTGTTGGAGGTCCTCAAGGGAGACATCATCGAGCGGTCCCGCAATTCCCAATGTGTTTTGGTCCCACGGATAGCAGAGGCCATCCCGGCGCTCTTCCTCGCCATCGTCAGGTCTCCCCCCGAGTCCCGCTGCCGTCACGCGTAGTCCAGGGTCGGCCTGGACTGCCGCTTCTATTGCTTCTCGTCTTCCATGGCGGACTGTGCATCCCCTTGCTCCGCAGAGAAACGACGCCTGCGCCCCGCCTCGTCTGACCGCATTCACCACGCACCGCGCATGCATTGCATGTTGACGTCCACAGGGCAACCCCACCACTCGGTGTCCCCGAGCAATAGTTGATCTACAGCCCCCACAGCTCGTACCGCTGTGGTCGTCTGCAATGAAAGCGCGAAGATGCGTTACGCTCCCTGGTGCTGACCCTCCTCCCTCTCCGTCCCCGCCTTCTCTCTCTCCACCGCCAACCCTTCCTTCGGCAGGGGCCGAGGGAACCTCGCCGTTTCCATGTCGAGGGATTCGCCCCCGGTTCGTGGTGCCTCCTCTCCCAGTTCTCGTCGCTCGTGTTCCTCTTCCGGATCCGCGCGGTCGACCTCGTCTGCCTCTTGTGCTTCTCCCACCCTCCAATGCACCAGTGGAAATAGACGCAGTCGCTCTCGATGTTGCTGGGGTGTCGCTGGGCTGTGTTGGGGGCGCGCGCGAGTGTCCCGGCGCCATCGCCTCCCTGTTTTCGGCAGTTCGGGAGTTTCTCGTGGTAACAGGTACAGCACCTCCTGGATCCGTCTGCTCCCTCCCCCCCGGGTCACCTTCTAACGCTAGAGTTGCACCATCCGGTGGCGCCACGCCCGCTGCTGAAGGGTCGCTCTCCCGTGCCGGGCCCGTTCCTTCCGCCGTGCCCCTCACCGCCGCTGGGGTGGCGCTGGGCTGACTCAGGGGGGGGGGCAAGGGTCCCGCCGCCGTGACATCCTCTTGTTCGGCCATGAGGGTGTTCTCCACGGTTGCATAAGAAGCGGCGCCTCCTGGCTCCGCCTGCCCCCTTACCCTCCAATCACCTTCAGACGCCGGGGCTGCTCCTTCCGGTTGTGTTACTCCCACTGCTAATGAGTCACTCTCCAGCACCGGGTCTGTTCCTTCCGATGTTACGTCCGCTGCCGTCGGGGAGGGAGGCAGCTCGTACCCTGCCTCAAACCCGTTTTGGGACCCGACGGTCCACGCTGCCGTCGGGAACGGAGGAAGCGCCTCCCCCTCTTCTAACGCATTTCGCACCCCGAGGGTCCACCTCGTTAGGCGGTCCTCCCACGTCGAGTCGAGGCCCGCCAAGAACTCTTGGACATGAGGCAGGATGTAGATCCTTCGGTTCGGGGGTCGGAGTACAGTATTCTGTGGGCGGATGCCGTTCGCGGCGAAGATCTCGCGGTAGTGACCGGCTGCCGCTCTCCATTCTCTCGGTCGGGGGAAGTCAAGGTAGGCGCCTTGGGGCAGGCCTAGAGCATCTGCGAACAGGGTGCACAACAGGAACGAGGAGATTGGACTACTCCCGTGGGTCCTCACCATCCCCTCAAAAGTATCGTGGGAACCAGTCGTGACGTAACTAGCTGGGTCCAACCGGGGGCCGTCCTCCTCCAAGAGCTCAGCGAACTGCAGGGCTCCCGCTACTGCCGGCCACCTTCCCCCCGGGCGTGGCCTTGGAAGGTCCTCAGCCAGCTCAGCCGGATGAAGAGGCCGATTTCTTGCCGGCCATTCCGAGCGACACGCGACGCATGGTTGTGGGTCTGTATGCCCACTCGCGAGGCATTCCGCACGGTCTAGCATGCAGCGGGCATGTACTTGTTCTCCGTGGGGACACGGAATAACTGCCCATAAAGAGTCCACCGCCGAATCCCCAGTAGGCTCCTCTAGTGCCCGCCCGCAGTAGGCGCAGGGAGATGCACCCCTGCTTCCCGTGGCATGACGCCTCTCTGCTGCACTTCTACCAGCGCCTCCTTGTTCAGTTGGTCCCGTGTGTAAAGGGTCGTTCTCCGGCGGCCGGTCCGTTCTCTCCGGTGTCGCTGCCATCGCTGTTGAGAAGGAAGGAAGAGCATCACCCGCTTCCAGCGCGCTTCGGACCCCGAGCGTCCACCTCGTTAGTTGCTCTTCGCATTCGGCGTCGAGACCTACTAGATATTGTAGGACGTGAGGTGCGATGTAGAGTCTTTGATTCTGAAGTCGGAGTAGGATATCCTGCGGATGGATGGCGTACGCAGTGAACAGCGTACGGTATCGGCCTGCCGCCATTTCCCATTCCCTCGGTCGGGGAAAATCAAGGTATGCCCCTTGAGGCAGGTCCAGCGCATCGCAAAATAGGGAGCATAGCAAGAACGAGGAGGTTGAGCTCCTTACGTGTGCATTTAACATGAGCTCGAACGTACCGTAAATGCCAGTCGTCACATAGTTGGCTGACTCCAGTCCGGATATGTGCCGCTGAACGCGGGTGGCGAACTGCAGGGCACCTCTCACCGCCCCCCACCTTCCCTCATGACCGTCCATGGATATCCCTCTAGCCAGCTCCGCCGGATGGGGAGGTCGGCTTCCTCCCGGCCACGCCGAGCGACACGCGACGCAGGGCCTAGGATCCTCAAGTCCTCTCGCGAGGTTTTCCGCGCGGTCCAGCATACAGCGGGTGTGCACAAAGCCTCCATGGGCGCACGGAACGGGTACTCGAGCGTCGTCTTCCCCCGACTCCCCACTAGAGTTATCGAGAGGCCAACCGCAGTACGTGCACCAAAATTCCTCGGACTCCTCCAATCCCCCTTCAACGTCTTGACCCCCTTCACCCTGACTCGCGGCCTCCTCTACACCCGAGGTTAGTGATCGCCACAATATCTCCAACTGTCGTTGTTGGTGAGCGCCATCCGGGGTCGTACGGTCGTATCTCATATGGATTCTGGGCACTATTGCCGTGAGTCGGAACGTTCTCCGACGCGACACTCCTGTCCCGTCTCGGATAGCTACCCCAAATCGGTCGTCCCCCCTGCCGTCTGCTCCTGCTGCGCTTTCAACGGCACACCTCCTGTGGACGAGCCAGCCACCAAAAGCGAACCTCTGGTCATCCTCCAAGTGCCTGCCACAGACCCCACACGGCGCTTGCACATGTTGCTGGGGGATCGTGCCCCGCCATTCTCCGTGGTGGTGCTCCTCATCTCGCTCTGCGAGATTCCGCGATAAGTCCACCACTTCCGGGGTAATGTGCGCTCTTCTCCGGAGGCGCTGCTCAGCTGCAGTTACTCTGGCTCTGATCTCGTGTTCTTCCGTCGTGTCCACCGACCTGCCAAGGGCCCGAATCTGTTGGAGGAGGGGGTGTAGATCGACCTCTTGATGCTCCTCGTGCAGAGCCGGGTTCGGGCACGTGACTAGGTGTACCCCTCCGAAAGTCCTAGCCCGGGGGATTGCGTCCTCGCAAAAGCCTAAAGCACAACGGCGGTGTGCGTCGCACGAACAGGACACTTGTACGCAATTAGTCTCCTCAACCAAACCATGACAAACGCTGCATATCGCTCGCCGCCTCCTGCCTTCTCTTGCGGCCCTTGTTGTCAGCCTTGCTTCCCCGTCAGCTGGCATATCTTGCCGCGCAACCGTCAACACCTCCACCATGACCTCATTGCTGTGCTGGCGGAGCGCCATCCCGTCGGCCTCGTTGACTGTTACGGTCGCCCGACATGCCGGACACCGTAGATCGGCCTCCGTTCTGACTCGGAGTGCAGCGTAGCACGGAAGGTGCAATCGATGGGAGCAGCTCTCTAAATATACCAAAGGAGAGGACAATGCCTCATAGCATACACAGCAGCTTTCCGGAGGTTCCTCCCGGAGCTGGTTTTCTGTAGTCGTCGGCGATGGTGTCCGTGGCGGAGAAGGAGGTCGTTCGGGCATCGGTACGGGTGCCGAACCCCTTCCCTCCGCCGTCCGTGTAGGCGTCGTCCGTGACGGCCTTGGCGATGCTGCCTCTGCCGTCCTGACCACTGTCTGCGATGGCTTTTCGAGCGCAGGGACCACACTCGATGTCAAGATAGGTGTCGCCGTCGAGGAATGGCCAGTTGTGGGCAGCTGCGGCGGCGGCGACAATGACGGTGACGGACTTGGCGATGACGTTGTGGGTGGCCTGGAAGATGGAGAGGTAGCTAACGGCAGTTGCGGTGTCGTCGGAGGGGTCGAGGCGAGCACCGATATCGCTAGGGAGGGGTGTGTCGACGATTGAGACTCCCCCCTTGATGCAGGCTGAGGTGGGCGTGACTCGAAGATTGGTGCCTGTGCAGAACCTGATGTCTGGGGTGGCGTCTCTCCTATTAGCGGCGCACCTTCTATGACAGGTGTGCTTGAACCCCCAAGTGGAAACGGTGGATCTCCCGTTAGCGGCGCACCTTCTATGACGGGTGTGCTAGAATCCTCAAGTGTAAGTGGTGTAGTTAGGGGTGGTACCAATTCCGTTATCGGCGGCTGTGATGCACCAGGCGTGTCCGGAGGTTGTTCCGGCAACGACTGTGCTGGTTGGGAGTGTGTTGCCGATGACTCCATCTGTGCTATCGTTGGCTGGTGAGGCGACACTCCGCGGAATAGCCCAGTGAGAAGCTGCCTCCCCCTTCCCCCGTCCGATGATCGCGCGCTGATGGTAGCAGCTAAACGGGTGCGCGCCCTCGTCCTGGAGGAGATGAGGCCCTCCGCCGGTGTACTGTTCGTGGCCCGTCGCCTCTCACCTGCGGCCGTTCCCGGAGATGTGGACAATCCTAGTCGCGGCGTTGCCCCGTCGGCACCTCTTTCCGGTGTGTTACCACTGTTGGGTTGGCGGTCACCTCTTCCCGCCCCTGCCCTACGTCTCTCCCTACGGGACGGATCATCCTCTCGCGGTGTACTCCCTTGAACAGGGTCAACTTCCATCTGATCGATGCTTTCTTGACGTCGCCCCCCACATGTTTTTCTCTCGTCGGGGGCGGGGGGGGGCGTTCTTGAGACCCGGGAACCTGCTGTCGCGCCCGGTGGTAGCGGAGGAGAAGATCCAGACCCTATTCCATCATGAGCTCCGCCACCGCCGAGCGTCATCCGACACTCCTGCGGACTGCTAAGAATTGTTTGGCCCCGCAAGGGCCTCATGCCGACAGGGCTTCCGCCGGCAAGACGAGCGTCTTGAGGCGTCGCTCTGGAGTGCCGGAAGGTCGGTGCTGTGCCTAATGGCCGAGGGTGGGGAGACATGACCTCACTCTGATTGCCGCCGCCTGTGAAGGTCGCGTGGCACCCCTGCTGACTGCGCGTAGGCGTAGGCTCTCCAGTATCCCCCCTCCGGAAGGAAATACTTATAGCGCATCGAGCTTCTTGATACCTGTGACTTGAGTCCCGAGAGCCCGGTGTCGCGCCCGGTGGCATGGGGGGGGGATTGTTTGCTCTCCTACTAGTCCTCGTAGATGTTCCCGCCCCTGAAAGACCCCCCCGAACAAAGATGTTCGCTCCACTACGTGCATCCTGGGAACAGAAACTCGAGTCACGAAACCTTAGTGCCGTGTCCGATGGCATACTATGGACACTGTCGCTGGAAGGGAAAGCCTGATATCTCTGCTGGGTCCTCTCAGGTGTGGACCCGCATAGAATCCTCGGCTGGGCGGAGTTTCCGGCTGCACGACGGACATTTTGAGGTGCGGGAACTGCTTCATTCAATAACAGAGAGGAGTGGGAGGGTCCATTGCTCGTCCTTCTGTTCTCCGTGGGCGCTACCTCGCCTCCTCGACCTCTCCTGACACGGGAAGGGATCAAACCCCTCCTCCTACCCAACCCAACGCCTCCGGTGACACAAGTATGACGGCGACGCCGTGTCCTACATTGCGAAATATGGATGTGCGCACCTTCCACCTCCATTGGCGAAGGGCTCTGTCTCCGTGTAGCCCCTCTCCCAGCACTTTGACAAGTGCTAGGATGGCAATGTCTCCCACCAAGCTCATTCACTACTTGGGGGCCTGATACCAACTGCGCACCGGCCCCTCTTGCCTCTGCTCTGTTGCTCCACGCTCGGGCATTGGCTATAATCTCGGAAAGGGTAGGCACATTCTCGGATGGGCGCGGGTTACGGCCTTGGACGGCTAGATTGTCTCTGCGAGGCACCAAGGCTCTCTGGTTCTGTGTGTTTTCGGTAAAAGTGAACCGAAGCCGCTGGTGCGGGCGCACCGGTGTTCCTGTGGGAGGGGAGATGGACCGCTGCCGGCGCCCTAAGATTCCTGGTAGGAGCGAAGCCGGAGTATTTATGATATTCCCTCTACAGCGCGATGGCGAGCGGTGCCTCGGCCGCGTTGTCGGTCGTGGCGAGGGCCGATCACATGATGCTGCCCTACTCCTCCGATTCCCAATGATGCAGTGCGATGGGGGGGCGTTCCCACCCGTCATTGGCAGCGACCGACGCGACGTCAATTGCTGGGGCCCGCTTGATACGACACCGGGACCTTGTGTCGCTGCACATATACTCTCGCGTTCCACCAGCGGTGGGACCTGCGATGGACACCTTTCTACTGTCGCGGACGCCCGCTCCCTCTCTTGCTGCACTCCACTCGACGCTTGATGCTGCAACCCCCCTATCGTCCTCGCGTGCATCCATGCCGGGGTAGTCGTCCACCTCCCACGCCCCATCGGCCGTGGCACCATCGCTCGGTCCACCGCAGCTGGCGATGGAGAACGACGCCTCCGCCGCAACGTCGGTCGAAGCGAGGGTCGATCGCCTGATGCTGCCCTATTCTGCTGAGCTCCGTTGGTGTGGGGAGACGGGGCAACGTTCCTATCACTCGTCGCCATCGGTCGGCGTGACGAAGGCTGCTGAACCCCTCCTGGTGTAACACCTGGTACTCTTGTCTCTGTGTTAGCCCTTACCGGGAGAGTCGTCCGTCTCGCGCGCTCCGTCGCCAGCCGTCCCTCCGTCGTACATCTCCCTTCTTCCGTAGGCGTCTGGTTCTCCTCCTGTTGAGCCCCACTCGGCGTTTGATGCCGAAGGACCCCTCCTGCAAGGGCTAACCCCCCTGTCAGGGCTCGTGTCCATGCCGGGGCCGTCGTCTGCTGTACGTCCCCTACCGGCAGTGGCACTATCGCCGGTAATGCACTTGTCGACGCACCCGCTGTAAAATCTGTGGCCCCTGCTATGGTTCTTCTTCCTTGCTGCCCGAGACAACCAGTTTCCGACTCCTCCCCATTTGCTGTCTGTTGTTGTAACCCTCCCGGTTCGGGGATTGTTCCCGTGACCCTAGACTGCATCCATGCCGGGAGGGTCCTCCCCCGTCCTCGCCCCGCTGGCAATGGGCATAGTGATTGGGCTGTTGCCGTAGTTGCTGGTTGTGCTGCAGTTTCTATGGTGTGGTTGACCGGTCTCTGTTGGGTCCGGGTATCCGCCGGCGTCGCCATAGGGGGGGAATGGCCCTGTACTCCGCCTAACCTGTGTGATCGTCCTGCTAGCCACGATGGTAAGGTCCTCCATCGCCCTCGCCCTGCTGACAGTAGTTCCCCCGACGGACCCCGTACGTTGGCCGGTAACGCATCGTTCTCCTCCCGCTCTTGAAGGCCCATTCCCCTTTGAGCTTCCGTAGCCGTGCTTGCAGACACTCTAACATTCTCTGGACGCATAGGTACTGGTGTACCTTCCCCCTCCCCTCTAATAGTTTGTCCTTGGCGGTTGCCTTCTCCTGACATTATGGGCACCCTCGCGTCTGCGAGGGTGCCCACACTTTCGCAACCCTAAACCACTCTCTATACGGTGAGCGTTAAACACCCTTATGCTTTTCCGCGACAATGGTGAGTATAACTTCGATTCCCTCTTCCTCCCCCTGCGGGATGTCCTTTTCCTAAGGTCCTCGTATAGTGACCCTTCCCTGACTTTCCGGATCGTCGTTCCGAGTTGCCTCCCTTTGCGGAAAGTCTAATCCAGCCGGAAAACCTCGTCGATGTGATGCCCCTCCCAAGAGGTCCGCCCAACGGCGTTTGGTGTCCTACCCAAAGGTCCTTCCAACGGCGTTCGCCTAGGCTCGTGCATTGGTCGCGGCTCGTACAACAGTACGCTACCCGTGGCCTCCGACGCTTGTGCAGCAGTATGTCCGTTGCGCTTCCGAAACAGACAATTAACGCCAGTCAGGACTCGCAGGCCATCAACGAGAGGTGCTGTGGTAATACCTATCCCACGGTCTTGTCGTGTTTGTCTCACAATCGTCTATGGGACAATATGCAATAATAGCTGACTGCTGAAATCTTTCTTTCACAGCTGATTTCCCCCACCTCAATATCAGTGCCTCGTCCGTATGAAGTCTAATGCCCCGCGTTGGTTTTCCGTCTTGTGGCACAAACTGCTAATCGTAGTTGACCCTCTTTCGTCCGTTTCCTTTTGCTATCGCCGTTCCTGTAACTCCTCACTTTCACCCCCTTACTCTCGTCAAGCTCCGTTGCATGCAATCCCTGACTCCACTCGAATCACAGCTGTCTAAACGTACGGTCATTTAATACGTTCCTGTGATGGAACACACTCGTAGAAAAAGCCGTTTAAGGGATGCCCAGCGAGGTCCGATGAAAAAGCTAGAAAATATGTCTAGCGCCTCAATAATTGCGACGACTTCCGGATGGGGCTCTATATCGAAATATGTACGTGCCGGAAAAAGGATACGCACTTACTTGGTACGCGATATTCGACGTCCGAATGCAGTATTCACGAGAGCTTTTCGTGGGCTGCAGACTGAGCCAGCACACCGCAACACAGATTGCTTTACCACGCGACCTCCTACAGAGTGCTACTACTGTGGCCTTCGATCCCCCGTAACTCCTGGTTCCCTTACGCCCTGTCTTTCTCCGTCTTCCTTTTTCTTTATTGTTTCCTTTTCATGCCTTATTTATCACATATATATGTCCGAGCTTTCGTCGTACCTGGAGGATGAGAACGTATATTTAATATGCGTATCTTTCAGCCCTCTCGTCTCACTCCACTCGGCCGTTCTACCAGGTCCCAGCTGACCTTAGCTTGAAGTAGTATACGTATAAAGCTGAGTTTGAAGCAGACGTTCCGCAGCACAGATGAGTTTGCCACTGACCTCCAATCAGCTGCTGCTGTAGGCTTCGTGTCCCCCGTGTATTATTCAATAGAAGGGCCGAGGAAGAGGCTCGAAGACGAAATATGTACGTGCCGGAAAAAGGATACGCACTTACTTGGTACGCGATATTCGACGTCCGAATGCAGTATCCACGAGAGCTTTTCGTGGGCTGCAGACTGAGCCAGCACACCGCAACACAGATTGCTTTACCACGCGACCTCCTACAGAGTGCTACTACTGTGGCCTTCGATCCCCCGTAACTCCTGGTTCCCTTACGCCCTGTCTTTCTCCGTCTTCCTTTTTCTTTATTGTTTTCTTTTCATGCCTTATTTATCATATATGTCCGAGCTTTCGTCGTACCTGGAGGATGAGAACGTATATTTAATATGCGTATCTTTCAGCCCTCTCGTCTCACTCCACCCGGCCGTTCTACCAGGTCCCAGCTGACCTTAGCTTGAAGTAGTATACGTATAAAGCTGAGTCTGAAGCAGACGTTCCGCAGCACAGATGAGTTTGCCACTGACCTCCAATCAGCTGCTGCTGTAGGCTTCGTGTCCCCCGTGTATTATTATTATTATTATTATTATTATTATTATTATTATTATTATTATTATTATTATTATTATTATTATTATTATTATTATTATTATTATTATTATTATTATTATTGTTATTATTGTTATTATTATTATGATTATTATTATTACTATTATTATTATTATTATTATTATTATTATTATTATTATTATTATTATTATTATTATTATTATTATTATTATTATTATTATTATTATTATTATTATTATTATTATTATTATCATTATTATTATTATTATTATTATTATTATTATCATCATCATTATCATTATTATTATTATTATTATTATTATTATTATTATTATTATTATTATTATTATTATTATTATTATTATTATTATTATTTTTATCATTATTATTAATATTATTATTATTATTATTATTATTATTATTATTATTATTATTATTATTATTATTATTATTATTATTATTATTATTATTATCATTAACATGATATTCGTGAAACGAAGAACAAAACTTTTGGAGAAGAATAAGAGTTTCAGGGCATAGGAGGAACCCGAAGAAGAGGAGACACGAGCTCAAAAGAGGAGAGGATTGATATAAATTGGTGGACTTTTTATTTTATCTCGTATCATTTTTTACGTTCATGGCGGTTGCCTACCATCGGTTGATGCCTTTTCAGTGAAGAATCGATTATTTTTGTCACTTTTGTGTCAAAACGGTCTCGGCCATATCTTGCATAAAAAAACAGGCGCTGCATGTTGTAGCTCTTGTCGATTCCGTAAATAGAAAGCGAGCAAAGCCACACGGACTTGTTTGATGGCGATCGGCATGACTACCAACAATCGTTTCGGGCACACCTCTCTCTTCCGTGCAGTAGGTACGATATACAGCGTCGTCACACGGACAGATACACGTCTATTTTACTGTTGATTTGCGATGAAACCATACGAAACGCTGAGTATAACACAGCCACCGAGCCATTCAGCCTACGTGCCCCTGGTGCTTCTGCTGTTAACTGTTGCTGTTGCTGTTGCTGCTGCTGCTGCTGCTGCTGCTGTGTTTGCTCTCTGCCTGGCCCGTTGCGTAATATCTCAAATAACGGACTGTCCCGTTTGCCACGCGCATGAAAAAGCATATGCCTCGCTTGCAGAACGGATATATATCATGAGGTCAAACCCATCTTCAGACTTCCATGCGCGAGCTATGAGAGAGCAATGAACGCCGGGAGGCATGCTACTATATCTGCTTCTGTGGCTTCGGCTTTAGCTTGTACTGCGGCTGCTGTTACTTGGTACTGCTGATGTTTTCGCTGCTGTGCTGCTGTGCTAATACGGGTACTGCGCTATTGCTGCTTCCGCTGCTATCTGCTGCTGCTGGATGAAAGTGTTCTTTAATAGTTCGTTCTGGAATATTTTGTCTCACCATCATAATAGAGATTCCACATACTATATAGACAAACGAACAAACACCAATCCCCTCCACCCTCAACGAAAGCGTGAGGAGCGTCGCCAAGCAATCGGGTTCGCGGAGAGTGTGCTTGGGAGAGTGAGGACAAGCCGCTTTATCAGCGACGTAGCGAGCAGTGCGTTCGAGCCCAAAATCATGTGCAAGGTACCTGGTATCTTGTTCTGTTGTTCTTATTTTTCGTTTTGCTGTGCGATAATCTATGATACAAGCAGTATGATATACCGGTATCCACCATTCATCAAGATCCGATCGGCTTTTTGTTGTTGGATATCCTTGTTCTTCTCCAAAGGTTTTGTTCTTCGTTTCACGAATATCATGTTTATTATAATTATTATTATTATTATTATCATTATTATTTTTAATAATAATATATTCATTTATTATCATCATCATCATCATCATCATTATCATCATCATTTTTTTTTTATTATTATTGTTCTAATTATTGTTATCATTTATATTATTATTATCATTATTATCATCATTATTATTATCATTATTATTATTATTATAAATATTATTATTTTTTTTATTATTATTATCATTATTATTATTATTATTATAATTATTATTATTATTATTATTATTATTATTATTTTTTTTTTTTTCTAGTATTATTATTTCATTTGCCATCTGGCAATGTAGCGTGAGTGTCAAAAACCATAAACATGATGAAAGAACACAACATCCAGATGAAAGCGTGAAATGATGTTTCCAACAACCAAAAACCCCGAATACTAGATGTACCTTCCTGTTTTCCTGGCCTTGCCCCCTCCAGCCGCAAGGGCCAAGTCCTCCCCCCTATACACTTCCGAAGAAGCATCGAACAACCCGCTGTCCACATAATAAATGGCTAGTTTGTAACTGCTGCGTGTATGTTTCAACGCGCAGAAGGCTGTGCGGTATTGCTGCGTAATGCTATCGGCCATGGCAAGGAAAGAGTCCCCGCCGTCTCGCTCTCTCTGTGGCCCTACCCTCTTAACCTCTCCCCCCAAAACACTACTGCTCCCACCCCTATCCTTGCCACTTCCAACCGCAAGGGCCAAGTCCTCCCCCCCATACACTCCCGAAGAGGCATCGAACAACAACCCGCTATCCATATAAATGGCTGATTTGTAACTGCTGCGTGTATGTTTCAACGCGCAGAAGGCTGTGCGGTGTTGCTGGCTGATGCTGTCGGTCGTGGCAGGGACAGAATTCCCGCCGTCTCGCTCTCTCTGTGGCTCTACCCTCTTCACCCCCTCCCCCAAAACACTGCCTAATCTCCCACCCCAACGCTTGCCACTTCCGACCGCAAGGGCCAAGTCCTCCCCCCCATACACTTCCGAAGAAGCATCGAACGACAACCCGCTATCCATATAAATGGCTGATTTCTAACTGCTGCGTGTATATTTCAACGCGCAGAAGGCCGTGCGGTATTGCTGCTTAATGCTATCGGTCGTGGCAAGGAAAGAGTCCCCGCCGTCTCGCTCTCTCTGTGGCCCTACCCTCTTAACCTCTCCCCCCAAAACACTACTGCTCCCACCCCTATCCTTGCCACTTCCAACCGCAAGGGCCAAGTCCTCCCCCCCATACACTCCCGAAGAGGCATCGAACAACAACCCGCTATCCATATAAATGGCTGATTTGTAACTGCTGCGTGTATGTTTCAACGCGCAGAAGGCTGTGCGGTGTTGCTGGCTGATGCTGTCGGTCGTGGCAGGGACAGAATTCCCGCCGTCTCGCTCTCTCTGTGGCTCTACCCTCTTCACCCCCTCCCCCAAAACACTGCCTAATCTCCCACCCCAACGCTTGCCACTTCCGACCGCAAGGGCCAAGTCCTCCCCCCCATACACTTCCGAAGAAGCATCGAACGACAACCCGCTATCCATATAAATGGCTGATTTCTAACTGCTGCGTGTATATTTCAACGCGCAGAAGGCCGTGCGGTATTGCTGCTTAATGCTATCGGTCGTGGCAAGGAACGAGTCCCCGCCGTCTCGCTCTCTCTGTGGCTCTACCCTCCTCACCCCTCCCCCCAAAACACTATTGCTCCCACCCCTATCCTTGCCACTTCCAACCGCAAGGGCCAAGTCCTCCCCCCCATACACTGCCGAAGAGGCATCGAACAACCCGCTATCCATATAAATGGCTGGTTTGTAACTGCTGCGTGTATGTTTCAACGCGCAGAAGGCTGTGCGGTGTTGCTGGCTGATGCTGTCGGTCGTGGCAGGGACAGAATTCCCGCCGTCTCGCTCTCTCTGTGACCCTGCCCTCTTCACCCCCTCCCCAAAAACACTACCTAATCTCCCACCCCAACGCTTGCCACTTTCAACCGCGAAGGCCAAGTCCTCCCCCCCATACACTTCCGAAGAGGCATCGAACGACAACCCGCTATCTATATAAATGGCTGGTTTGTAACTGCCACGCGCATGTTTCAACCCGCAGAGGGCTGTGCTGTATTTCTGTTTGATATTGCTATCGGTCGTGGCAAGGAGAGAATCCCCGCCCTCTCGCTCTCTCTGTGGATCTGCCATTAGTACCCCCTCCCCCCTCATCGACCTTCCGGTCCTACCGTGCACAAAACCTTCTCTTGCGACACGGGTCGCCCCTCTTGTTGTGATCCACGATGTGACCACGTTAAACAACAGCAGGAGCCGCATGCGACCGCTGTAATATTATCGTTACGACTACTACTGTTTAATTACCTCGCTCGCGACTGAACGTTGACCTTTTCTCGAACCGCGGGTACGAGTGTACGAGTGACTGCAAGAAAGATAGAGGTTACAACCAAGGGCTGTCTGCCCCCAACTCACACGAAAAGTAAAATAAAGAAAAAAATAACGAACGAACGAAAAACAGTTGTGCCAACACTGGTATGCTGGCACACAACAAAAATACTGTAGTGTCCCCTCCCAACCCCAGCAATTGCCGCGCCAAACAGCGTCCCTCCTAAAGCTGTGTTGGTTGGGCTGCAATTTGTGCAGCACCGTTTAGACTACGCTCTTTGTTTTGCCTTTTTTCACGCGACCTACTTACAGTACAACAAATGCGATCAGCAGCAGCACAGCAAGCAGCAGTATCTAGAACCTACTAGGCTAGTAGACCGCCAGAATAAGGCGCGATGTTATTTACGCGCGTTGTTTCACGCGTCTTACGACAGCAGCAGTCTAAATCGCGGAAACGATACACTCGCCAATCTACAGCAGTATCTCTCGTGGGCATCTTCTGCTATAAGGTACATAGTCTATTAATAGAGTACAAGTAGACAGAGCTGAAACGCAGCTTGCAAAGATGAGTAGTCTATCGACCTGAAATTCGTCGAACTCACGGCTGACGTCCTTGAAATATTGCTTTTTTATGAAATACCCTTGTCAATTGAGTACGAGCAAAAAGTACGTCAAGATTGTACGTACCGTATCCTGTGATATCTTTTCTGCTCTTTCTCGTCACGCTTTTATATACAACCAACAGCAGAACGAGCAGCGGACAAGGTGCGGTCACCGGCAACACGGCAGCGTCTAGACAGTCAGAGATAAATACGACGAGGCGCAACGCACGATCTTAGGCTTTGCCGGCCGAACGTGATTACGAAAACAGCGGTTACGTCGGTGGACCCACTGCTACTACTACTACTACTGCCAAGTAGACCGACGATCTTTTTGCCAAATAAATGGACTTCTGGGTGATGAAGGTAACTTCCACTCGTACCTCTCTGCTCCGAGACCACCGACCTAGCTAGCTTCCCCCCCTCCCTCTCTTATCCGTCGATCGACACGACCGGCCAATCCTTCTTCTTTCGTGCCTCCCTTCACGCCGCGGAGCAGCTCTCAACCTCCAAAGCCACCACTCGCCTCGCACACCGTCGAGCGTTGATTCGGCTCACTGCGAGGTTCCGCCGCGTTTCGGTACGCGCACACCCTCGCAAGCGGGCGCGGCGTGGTGCGATCGAGAGCTCGCCCTATACCCCGCTTCCTAGGCCGGTCGCTGTAGACTGTTGGATTGTCGGGGCTGTCTTCCTTCTCCCACACCGCCGCGTCCGTGTCGCAGTTTTCACACGATGCGTTCTCGTACGTAACAGGTACCAATATTTTCCTCGATGCGTACGTATCTTTCTCAGATTTCTCACTTTCTATCCCTTATTATTTATTTCCTTGTTTCTTCTCAAATACCCCTCCCCTGAGCTCCCGACGGGGACACACGCCTTCAAGACGTGCGCCCCCGCCACCCCGTCGGTTGTTGTTGTTGTTGTTGCTGTTGTTGGCTTTATTATATCAAACAATTATTATTATTATTATTATTATTATTATTATTATTATTATTATTATTATTATTATTATTATTATTATTATTTTTGCCTTCCGACAATGTAGCGTAGATGCCTTTTCCGATATAAATCGAATATCCTTCCTTGAAGCAGCAGTAGCACCTAATATGAAGTCGAATGATCGCACCATAATGCAGTGGTATCTTATTATTATTATTATTATTATTATTATTATTATTATTATTATTATTATATTATTATTATATTATTATTATTATTATTATTATTATTATTATTATTATTATTATTATTATTATTATTATTATTATTATTATTATTATTATTATTATTATCAATATTATTATTATATTATTATTATTATTATTATTATTATTATTATTATTATTATTATTATTATTATTATTATTATTATTATTATTATTATTTTTCACACTTCTACTTTCCAGCTTCTACTTTCCAGCTTCTGGACAAGCCGTGGTCACAGGTGTCGTTCCTTCTTCCCCCCGGTTCTTGCCTTCAATTTTTCATCGAGTGTTGCTAACTTACGCTGTCGCGCTTTCCGCAAGTCAATTTGTGCACAAGAAAAAGTCCCCACTAATTTATACGAGAATGCACTCGGGGGGATTCGAACTCACGAAACTGACCTATACCAGGCTCGAAGATATTTTGACACGCCACCGCGGTTATATCACCTGTCGGTTAGTGTTCGTAACTCTGGCGGATTTGTTTTTTGGTGGGACGGAGGGGGAGGGATGGGGGAGGGGGGGTGGGCGGGGGGCGGGGGGCGGGGGGGGGGGGGGGGGGGGTACTCAATTTGTGTATGGCCGTAGTCGTATGACGATAGACCCTCGCATCCCTGCTATGCCGGGACGGGGCACGTCGGGTTTTCAACCAGGCGGACATTGCTTGCACCAAGCGCGAAGCGCCGTAACGTGTTCGGCCAGCCGCATGAACGGTGAACTGCATCCTTCCAGGACCGCTCGTAAGACGGACTTTGGTGCCTTGCTCCTACTTTCTTTCTTATGGATGACAGCACCAATGAGTTACTTTGTTTTCTGGTGTGGCCACTCCAGAGACAGCAATGGGTAATTCTACGTAGGCTCGTGGGTGCCTTACCATATTTACACTACGTGATGCGATCATTTCCCTTGTGCGGAGTAGGGGATCTCCACCCCGCACAATATGATCTAACTTGATAACCATTATGTTAACCGCCAAACTAATAAAACAAGAAACAAAACGGCACCCTGGTTGTCTAGCTCACGCAGTGACTGGCATGTTTTACAGCGCCGTTGTCAACCAACCCCAACCCCAATATACGTATGATGTTTTACAGCGTCGGTGCCAACGAGGCCAACTATTATATACCAGGTATATATTAAGGGGGGGCGTTAGGGGGGTTTGGTGACGGAGGTGGATGGGAGCAAGAGATACTACCTGCATGCCTAATGCAGATGCCCAATATTTTTGAGAATATCCATGATGTTGTTTTCACGTTGATGTTTTCAATATTGTTGTATTACTAGTGGTTTTCTATTTCCGTGTAAGATGAGTACTACCAATTGTACTTCTGGTATGCTGTTGTGCTGGTTTTTCTTGTTTTTTTTGTGTCTGTACCCTGGTAAATAAATTGAATAGCGGCTAGTGAGTATTCGATGGTGTCACCTGAGCTATAGACAACCATTGGCGACCTTAGCCTTTTTGGATCCAGCTGCCGTTAAGGGGCCTCTTCGGTGCCCTTAAAATCAAGTGTTTATTCGGAAAATGTTCGCACAAAACCAGGCTGTGTTTATAAAAAATATCTCAAGGACGTCAGCCGTGAGTTCGACGAATTTCAGGTCAATACTCATCTTTGCAAGCTGCGTTGTTGGTACTTGTTATATACTATATGGGTGAGTTTTTATTGGGAGGGGTCCTATTTTTTGTCCACTATAAAGGTAAGTGTTGGTACTTTTACTTGAGGTGGGGATTTTTGAGCTAGATCTAACATCACATCTATTTTATAAATTTATTACTGTAGTTTCCCGTGTTTTTGTTACGGTTTGCCGATTTCTGGAGGCATTCCTATAGCGGGGCTAAAAGGCGCCGCAATTGGCTACAAATATGCCTCCTGTTCTCTCACGCTTGCGCTGTAGTGTGCACTGCATAATCAATCGCAAAGCGAGGTCAAGGCTCCCAGCTGCAATGTCTATCTCGCCCGCCAACCAACCGAAATGTTCCCGAACGGAGGTGATGCTTTCGGCGCACAACTCCATCTACCCAGACTCCCCCGATGATGGTTGTGAGTTCCCAAACGGACCCATCGATGGGCAGCAATCGCTTGAAGAAGCGTTCCAGGAGGCAGAGGAGCCCAATAGTGTAGGAGTACAAGGGTCTATGTTTGCCGACCCCGAGCCACACGTGGAGACAGACATCCAGGAGGGTCTAATGAGGACTGTGGTGCCTCCGTCGAGTGTCGTGCTGGACGTGGAGGTCGAAGCCCTCATCGCCATTGCGTCTAGCGAGCCCAGGACAGTGCGTGCTCACATCCTCCACGCGCAGAAGCGTTGGCTGGCGGGGCCGGCTGCGAACACCAAGACCCTTTGCAGAAATGGGACAGGGAGCGTCCTCCCGACGCGTCGACATGTGGGAAGCAGTCGACGATCATTGCCGGCATACAGATGCAGGTAAGGGTTACGCGAAGGAGTGCGGGTGTTTCAGTAGAAATGTACAGTGTAATGCTTACGGCGCGCCGCTGTTTTCGGCATGAAATGCAAGCATCGTTTTATATTGATATTTGTCCCATCTGGTTATTTACAACTCCGTCCACACACCGTCCACGTACAGCAATTTCTTTTTATATTTTGACGTTTTGGGCCGGAAATAGTTGCATCGTTTGATATTTATATTTGTCCCATGCCGTTCTTTACAATTACGTCTATTACACGTATAGCAGTACCTTCAACACATGGCACGTACTCGTACGAGGACGATACAGCAGCACTATTTCGGAGACCATAGTAAATAGGACTTAATTATTTAGGTAAAAATATGTCCCTTGTAACTGTATACCAGGTACGTTTTTGGGTGTGCCATCGGTCTTATTTGCTTACATCGTCCCCCGTAACAGTACGAAGTTAGGACTGTGTGTCGTGCCCATAGCAGGAGTAGGAGCGACATACGACGAGTATGTACTCATGGTGGTGACTGATAATTCCTCAAGTATGTTGCCACAGCACTGTACACTGCGGCAGTGTTTTTACGCAGTCGTAGGAAGTACAGGTGTCTCTTTGAGGCGAAAGGCACGGCCATAGTACGCCCATGCCCAGTGTGGTTGAATATTTCATGATGTCACCAAACCACCATACACAGTTCCAACAGTCAGCCTGCGTTAGGACAGTGGAGGGGTACGCATACCTGTCCTTTTTTGTATTCTTCTCCCGGAGAATACCTTCGCAGATACCAGCTCGTATAAGTGGACTTGCTTGGATCTTTTTTCTGAAAGTGCTCGGTTGGCACCTCCCTGGCATCTCCGGGGGTCCCACTTCGACACCGCCTCCGTGCATTACTTGCGGAACGGTCCAGCTTTTCTTTTGTTTCTTGCTCAGCCTTTATTGCTTTTGTTTCTGCTCGTTTTGCCAGTTGTTTCTTGGCTTTTCAGCTGCTTACTGCAAATTTGGTTTTTCTGCCAACGCGATTTTGAACCTTTCCGCGATTTTTTCTTCCTTTTTGTCTAGTAAGTTGAACCTACCGTTTCCCTCTAATTTTCCGCCTGTGTATTAGTTGCGGAACGGTCCAGCTTTAGCTTTTGTTTGATTCCCACCATTTGTTTTGTACTTGACGAAGTTTCATCAGCTGAGATCTGGGCTTGGCTCATCATCTCCGCACCGCCCAGCACCCCATCGCAGCGCCATAGCTTACAGCAACGCAGCGCCGTGCAGTGCCCTGCGATGCCCTGCAGCTCAGCTCAGCAGCGCACAGCAGCGCTAGCTCAGCAGAGCGAAGCGCTGTGCTTTGCCGTGCTCTGCCATGCTGCGTTCTTTGCTGTACTTTTTTACTAGTTGGTACATGCCAATATTCGGAGTATCATACCACGTACCGGTACTATTAATACTACACCAAGGTTTGTACATATGACGTTGTTATTGGATCACAAACAATGCACCCCCAGCTCAGTTCAGCAAGACTAAGTATAGCTCAGCAGCGCAGCGCAGTGCGGTGCCGTGCCTTGCCCTTCGTTTTGTGGTGCTGTGTCGTGCGACGCTGTGCGTTTTTTGGAACATACGGCAGCAGTTACTATAGTAGCAGTTGTAGCACCAGGTATGACACAGATACCAGGCTATATACGTGTTTTGTGTACTCGTCTGTTTGCTTTTTCTTCAGTTGATTGTCCTCTCTTGGTCCCCATGCCCCCCCCCCCCCGCAAATATCGCACGTACTGCCGTTTATAACGTGAAATCAACAAGCACACAACACAGCGCAGGGCATTTAGCTCTGCACAAGCACATCTTGGCATTGTTATCAATTCCCTATTCGCACCAAATAATCACGGGCTTCTTCTTCCTGCCCCATTTATTTAACTGCTTCAGTTAGTTGCATCCTTGCGCGTGTACCACCAGGTACCGTTGGTACGTGCGTGTACTGTCTTTTTGTTTTTTCGTCGTTGGTTTTGTTCTCCATCTCGGTCCTCTTCGCGATTTTTTCTTCGCAAATTTCACCCGTACTGCTGCCGATCAGATCGTGACATCGCCAATATCCAGCACAGCACAGACAGGGCAGTCAGCTCCGCGTAACTCTTCACATTATCAAATCGCTAGTTCGCTAAGTCATGGGCCTCTTTTTTCTGCCCCCTTCACATTTATTAGTTGAAATCTTCCTTGCGCGAGCGTATCGGGCGGCGTCAGCCGCCCGCGGAGCGGAGCCCTTGTATATCATACTGTTGTATGTCGACGCCTCCATTTATTACAAGCCCCCCCCCATATGAAACCACCCCCGGCGGAGGCCAACACCTTCGAGAACGCCTCGGGGCAAGCTTGTTTGTATAACTTATCTTCCCTGCCCCCCTTACCCCTGAATTCGTACCGGCGCGTTATTTCTCCCCTATTGTATTCGAAATACCGCGCGTTCAGGTAACAGTCGAAGGTATTGATTCCGGAAGCGTATGTTGTCGTTGTTGCTTCCCCGGTGTTTGGACTTTTCGTCACCTCAACGCTTTTAATTGTTGTTCGTGTTGTTCCGCCCCTCTATCCCTTAGAACGCACGGGGTTGTTTTTTTCCACCAAAAAGGTGTATTACTGTGTCCAGTATCGTGTTTTTATTCCTGTATGGGACAGATACTAATAACGGCACAAATACGTGGTACCAACAGCCCATAATATAATTGAACGAGTACGCACTTGTGAATACAACGTTGAACTATGCGCTCGTAAGATATACGTGGTACAAACATGGAAGGTTTACCCCAAGGCCACACGAACTGTTCGGACAATATAACGATACGTCGAGTCTCTGCGAGATCTGTTGCATAATGCAGACCCCGCCCCTATTCCCGTTCTCGGTGTTGTCCCACTCCGTCAACGTTTTACTAACAGGATGTCCTCGACCGCCAACATAAGCGTGGCGCGGACGACGTCGGGTACTGCCTTTCTCGAACGGTTAGGTCCTGCAGCCAGTACCAGGCCTCGATTGCCCTCGGCGCTGTTGGTGCGGGCAGCCAGTGTCGTCGCGGTAAATGCATGGCGAAGGCCATGTCCATGTTCGGCGGCAAAGGAAAAGACGGGATACCGGCGGTGGTAGTGGAGGCTCTGTGCAAGTTCTGAATACTCCCGCTGAATCTTGTTGACGCAGGTTACGGCGTTACGGCCCTTATTTGGGTGAGCGTTGGAAGCTCGTTTGCGGCCATGTAGCCAGGACGCACGTACTTCGAAATGTACTTAGACGTAGACGTCTTCTGTGGGGCGTCAAGGAGGTCCCTGGTTTTATCTCACCTGAGTTTTGTTTGAGTCGCCGCAGCGTGTTCATGTCACAGTATTTTTTTTTGGCGTATCGGGAGTGGGTGTGCGTGTAACGCCTACGACGGCGGGGGGGGTGGTTCGGAGAGGGGGGGAAGGTGGCGAGTGGGGGTTCGATGCGAAGTCTAGCCGCTATTGTTTTGCGCGTTTGGTTTTCAGAATGCGTGTCGTTCACAACGTACGTTGACGTGGACGCCTTCTTTCGGGTGTCTAAAAGGTTATCAACTTGGCTTTATATAATCTGAGTTTTGTACGAGTCGCCGCTACGGGTAAATCTCACCCCTTTTTTTTTAGGGGGGGGGCGGGGTCTCGGAGGGGTGTGAAAGTGCGGCGCGTACGGCGGAGGGGGGGGGGGGGGGGGGCTAGGGGGAGATGCGGGGGGGGGGGGGGGGGGGATCGGCTGTCAATGCAATGGCTAGCGGCACATTTTTTCGGGAGACCGATTTTAGAATGCTTGAGTATGGGGAACACACTTACTCCATTTTGTCATAATGCGCGTCGTTCCAAACGTACCTTGATGTGGACGCATTTCGAGTGTGAGAAAGGTCCTCAACTCGGTTTTATCTGAGTTTTGTACGAGTCGCCGCTACGGGTTACTCTTACGGGTAGTTTTTTGGGGGGTCTCGGAGGGAGGGATGCGTGTGGGGCGTGCGGTGGGGGAGGTGGCCCGGGGCGGGGGGAGTGTTCAATGCTAGCCGCACATTATTTCATTTTTTATGTGTAGTGTTTAATGAGTGGCGGTGGGCAATGGACGTGCACTCCTTGCTCAGGTTGCGCGTAATTTCTAGCGGACGTTGACGTTGACGACTTCCGACGGCGATGCAGGAGGTTCCCTCAACGGGTTTACCTTTGCTGAGTTGGGATGAGACGCCACCGCGTCGTGCTTTTCTTTTATTTGTTGATGGGGGTTCGGAGAGGGCGCGGGGGGGGGGGGGGGGGGGGAGGAGAAGGGAGGGCGGGGGGTGCTATCGCGAGGAGTTTACGTGTTGTGTTGTAATGGAACGGGTCGGAGCGGCGCTGTCTGGGTCGCTCCATATTATAGTACCTGCTCGGTAGATCTCACCAGGTCTTACGTCGAAACACTTCGACCTGGTGGGTTCCTTTCGGAGAGTGCTGCGGTGTGTGCGGATGTTGTAGGACACACATACGTCTTTGGTACTCACATGTAGGTATGCATTTTCTTGCTCGTTCAGTAACTTTTATTGTCTCAAGACTTGGGAGCGACACCGACGATTACGCGAATAATACAAATATGGATTCGATGGATACAAAGAGACTATCTTATGGCAGGGCATGCGAGATCGCCGCATATGGTCGTATACGAGGCGTGTTCGTTGTTGCGCACATGACCAACAATGCCGAGGGCAGAACGCTAATTAGTACGACCTCCTTTTATTGTATATGCCAATGGTGCACCTACGCCGAGTCTCTGATTTTTCGCCAACCTACGGGATACGTCCACGTAATTTTAGATCACAGCGGTTTGATCCTCCGCCTCTTAATATCCCATGCTATCAGTCATCCTCAGGTGTCGCCACCGTCGTTCCCCTCTGCA
This sequence comes from Undaria pinnatifida, assembly GCA_012845835.1. Taxonomy (NCBI): domain Eukaryota; class Phaeophyceae; order Laminariales; family Alariaceae; genus Undaria; species Undaria pinnatifida. The sequence continues at coordinate 14,431,354 of JABAKD010000023.1, forward strand.
GCTCAGCGTACCACCATCTTCGCACATTTCGGGCTCTTTCTTTGGTGACCATGCTTTTCGAGGAACGATGGAGGGATTCCACGTTTAGCACACGCCGCGCAGTACGCTGGCTGTACGCGTCGTTTTTTTTTCCCATCCGAACGTCCGTCGCGACTGCTGCGTTCCTTGCGTCGTTGCTTCCACCGCGATCGTACTTCAGTATGGGTCTCGTCGCCTTCCGCTTTGACGCAGGCACTCCCTGTCCCGATGCCAATCCTTGACAAGCCACGTGACCGCCCGCAGCACTGCTCGAGTCCCCTATTTCCTCGTCAGCTCCGCCATCCTCTTGGACTCTGGACGATGAGAATCTGCCCTGCCCCATGCGTGCCGTGTCCGCCTTGTCGGACTCCCCCTTCACACCCCATGGCCTAATGCAAGCTTTGGCTATAGCCCTGTCGTGGCTGCCCTTGAACATCCTGGCCTCCTCATGTTTCTCGCTTTTCCGTTCTCCCTTCGCCGCGGATCTCTCCTTTACAGCCTCAGCGGTCCACACGGATTTTTCTGCCTTGATGTTGCTTTCCCTCCTTTCTCTGGTCGTCGCGTGCCTCTCGGATTGTACAGGGAGGGGCTGTAGTCCAACCTTCGCACGGAGTGCTTTGACAACGGCGACATATCCACCTTCCATCACACGCTCCAGGATAGCTATCTGTGCCCTGGGGAAATGTGTGAAGTAACAATCGCACGTCTTGGGGGGCATGGCAGCGATGCCGCCATTCGCGCTCTCAATGGTGTTTGTCCCCAACTTCGTGCAGAACGCGGGCGCTCGAATGCTTGTAGTGAGGACCAGGTTCTGAAGGTCACACGTGCTACAGGCGTGGGGTTTCTTCTGGTTGCCACCCGACTCGTTGCGACAGTGCGAGAAGAAGGCCCAAGACTGCCCTTCATCCAGCGCGATATGCCGGACCGTACCCCTGTTGTGGATACACAGACGTCAACGGTGTACCGAACGCAGCGTACATGGGGCAGGTTGAACCGCGATCCATGAGCCACTTTTGAAACCGGTGACGAAAGAAATAGTGAGCCCGGGGTTTGTTATCATTTTTACCCCCTGAACCACACCACGAAACGTGCAGGCCAGCAATCATCAAATATAGGACCTACATTCGATCCTGTGTTCCAGCAGATACCAGCACCGTCAAGACTCTTTTAGAGGCCATTCTAAAGCCCGCTTCCGTCTTCGCCGCTTTCTGTCCTAGACGTATGTACGGCAGCATAGTGGCCTGCGCGGTCGGTACACGTCACCGGAGGCGGGCAACACACAAACGTATAGTCCGTCAGGTTCCAAACATTGAAAACACCCCGGCACTAAAGAACACTTATCTCCGGCATGGGTAGGTGGTCAGAGGTGGAGGGAATACGCTTGGAACGGCCCTCTCGAGCCGGAGGACTTGGCACTTTTTTTTTCTTATTTCTTAGTAAGAGGTTGCCTAATTTTTGCAGTAATCTTTATTTTCTGGTCCAACCTTACGTGGATTGTAATTTTGGCACACAAGAATTAGACCCCGCATTTAGATAGCTCGTGACATTTGCGCCTGGTCTGTTTTTATGTTTAAAAAATCCGATAAACCGACGTTAAATGTTGGCAAAACTACGGATCTCGCAGGTCGATTTGTTCAAGTTTACATGCAATAGTTGGCTGTGGGATTTTATTTGAAGGGCGGGAAACGATTCACCACAAGTCATATTCGCATGGAGTTTGTTGCGTTTGTTCTGAAACACGAAATTCAGCGAGATACTCGTCATTTGTCCCAAAATGACTGATTTGGGCAAAGTTTGGCCTTTTTTTTCTTCATGCAGTGTTGCATACTTACTCGTTCCAAGGTTCCCCTCCGGGATGTGGCTGGGGGAATGGCGCAAGCGCCGATAGGAAAGCAACGAACATTTGACGAACACTAAATAATGGCGCTTTGCATTTAACCGTGGTACTGGAGTGAGTTGTAGTGCTGGATGATAGGGTCGTGCAGAACGTTGCACGAGTTTGGCTCGGGGTGTGTGCTCGAATAATCTGTGCCAGCAAATGTGACATTGATGTTGATGTTGAATAGATGATAGGCGGTGGTGATTTCAATATGTGTGGCGTAAGCATATGCGTTGGACATGAGGTTGAGGTAGTGACCGACTGATGTATAGAGCGTGTCGGGTTGACCAAGGGTAGCGACAGATTCGCTTTGGATTCCGCCTGAAATGATGTCGTTGAATGACACCCCGAATAAGGGGATTGAGTCGTACAGGTGATCACGAACATGTTGTAGTATTTGCTGTCGTGTAATGAAGTGTGAGTCAGGGTCCCCATGCACTTTGCGGGCTATGCAACGAAATGAGCAAGCGCCATCTCCTATCTCATTAACAATGGTCCACTTGTTGCTGTTGTCGTCGCTACTGCTCTCGCCGTTGTCGCTGTTGTTGTCACTATCACTGTCCTTGTCGCTACTGCTGTCGCTGTCGATGTCGGTATTGCTTTTATTTGACTTTCCATTCCCTGAGGAATTGACATTCAAATACAGGGGTTTTCTTCCTGTAGCAGCCAAAATGATTTCCCGAAAGACGACGTTGGCAACTTTGGGAACGTTGTCTATGAGCCTGCTTGTTTTTACGAGACACAGGATGTTTTCTCGTGAAGTGGTGCGGCTGAGAGCGACGTATAATTGCCCATGCGTGAATGCACCATCTCTTAGATCAAGGCCAACTTTCTGTGGCGTTTGCCCTTGTGACTTGTTGATTGTGATGGCGTAGCATAAACGAAGAGGAAGTTGATGATGGAAGGTAATTCCTTTGTGGCCTACTTGAGTTTCGAAACAGATTCTGGGTATTTTAACAATAGGAAATCCTTCTTGCCGTTAACGAGACCACTGTCAATGTTAATGTTCTTGATGAACATTACCAAAGCTTCTATCTTAAGTTGCAAGTCATGTGGAGGTGTGCCTGGTACCTTAACGGTGTTAAAGTATTCGACAGACACGACCTCTGGCATGTTTTCGTCGTCGGTGACGAGCCGGCCCGAACTCTTCTCGTGCTGCACATGTCCAGGCAACATGTGCAGAACGTATTCAATGATTTGGTCGATGTTGTCATTGGTAGGTGCTAATATACCGCGGTCATCGAACTTGCTGTGATTTACTTGCAAAATATCAGGATAAACGGCTTAACCGAGGTCTTCGAAGTTAGTGGTTCCATTGGTTTGGCACACGTGTTCGGAGCCGGCGGAGTCCTTCGATGTGTACTTGAGAGGTGTAGCTGTACTCCCGTCGGAAATGGTTACTGGTTCGATGTCGCTTTCGCCCACTGCCAGCACTATTTTAGCGTGGGGAATGTCTCCTCGGTCTCTCATTGATTTCGTGAGACGAAAACGCTGAACATGTTTCCAGAGGTGCGAGGATAAAGAGGCTTCATCGACAACGTCTCTTGCAGTACCAAACTGTACAATTGGGCCACACTGGCGCCAATCTCCTGAGAAGACAATGGTTTTCCCGCCGAAAGGAAGATCATTGTTCATGAGGTCCCTTAGTGTTGAATCTAAAGCTTCAGGAGCATATTTGCCTGAAATTGGGCATTCGTCCCATATTAATAATCCTGCTTGTTTGAGGACATCAGCTCTTTGAGACTCTGCTTTGATATTACACGTGCTACCACTAACAGCGTCTGGACCGAAGGCAAGTTTAAAAGTTGAATGTGCGGTGAGACCACCCGGGAGGATCAATGCGGCTTATCTAGTAGACGCCGTACATGAGATGAGTGTCCCACGAGCTCTGAGATGCAGCAATAGTAGTTTCGGTGAATGTCTCGCCAGTTCCAGCAGGTGCATGGATCATGTATACGCCTCCTTTTGTTGTATGACGCTGGATGTGATTGCATCAAACACGGTTTTCTGTTCTTGTGTAACTTGGGGGATAAGTTGATCGGCTAACTCTTGCATTTCTTGCCGGTCGAAAGCTCCGAGGAAGCGGTCGTAATCAGTGTTTTCGTTGTGTACTTTGGGCAAACCATACTTGTCCGTGGATCTGCCATGTTTGTGACGCATAAAGTCGATAGATATTAGAGCGGCGTTGACGGCAGCAGATTGTGGAAGGTTCGAAGCGAAGTCTGCCGCGAGATCATCGTGGAAAACCTCCCATAGCGCGCAAGCAGGTGCACCATGCAAGATGAGTGTGGTGAATAGTTGTCGTAATTATTTAGCCGTCGAAAAACCGATGCCTTCTGGTAGACATATCGTGTACTCCTCAACACCATGAACTAGGCCGATAGCTCTGGCGGCATCTTCGAATGTTTCGTGTAGAAGGCTGTTGACTGTTCGGATATGTGTCCAGCTGGTTGTGTGTTCATGGAGTAAAAGGAGTCGTAGGTACCATATGTCTCGTTGATCAGGGCTCATGTTTTGAAGACGAGCTACGATTGGCTTGCTTCGGAGATAGGCAAAATAGAGGTATAGATCGCGCCAATGGGTCGTGGACGAGCCGTTGTCGTTGGAGGTTTCTTCGTCATGGGAGTCGTCATCGCATGGGCGAGATCGCTTTGATGTGCGTTCTTTTGGCTGGATAATGTATTGTTCATAATATTGCAGGTATGTCAAGTCATTGAATTGATCGTGAAAAGGTCGTCCGAAGTACTTCATCAAGTTTTACACGGAGGATGTGGCTATCGATCGTTGTTTTTCTGCGGAGTCTGCTTCATCGAGGACAACTGGCTGCTCTCCTTCAAGGTGCACAAATAGGAGAACAACAGCTGGCACGCGTTCTTGCGACCTGAACCCCAAAAAATGCCACATTGCCTCAGAGCTTGAAATGTAGCGCACGCTGCGATATGCTTATCTATTTCATTGCCCTTGTCCGTGATTTTTGCTCGAGTAGAATCGGCCGGCTTATATGCGTAATTATACAAGTACGCGATGACAGCTTTACCTGAGACCATGTCGATGCAAACATGGCAATCGTATTTCATAATCAAGTACGGGTTGTAAGGCACTATGTCGGGGTTGTCTATGGTGGCCTCCGCGGTCTTGGTTTGGCCGTTCTCGCGTTTGATAGTGGCGCTGTCGTTGTTGTCTAGGCTCCCGATTTTTCGTTGAGAGCGAGGCTACTGTGGAAAGGCTGGGGATAGTGCATTTTGCAATATTTTCTCAGTTTTGAGATCTGTTTTCATGCAGGGTGCAGAAGGGCTGGATGTACCACATTTTTTATGGACCATGTACTGGAGGACTTTTTGCGCAGCTGGCCGTTTGCAAGGCTAACATCTGGAAGGTTTGTCCATATCCAATTGCCAACCTCTTTCAATTGCGCGGGGCTTGGTCCTTCAAATTTTATGATAATATGGGTATGAACACAACCTCGTCCCTGGTACTCAATGACATAAAGCATGAGATTGCTTTTGAGGTCTGCCAAAAGGGGTCTGAGCTTCATTTTGAAGACACGGTTAACTCATTATGGGCGATCCATCCCTGTCTGGCCTTTGTGTAAGTTTTCCGCCATCTCCGGCCATTTGGGGTTTGCTGTGAACGTTGCCATTGAATGCGGCTTTCCCATTCGTGTGACCACGGCCATTGCATCCAACTACTTTATTTTGCGGTTTGCTGGGGCGCCATGAAAGCTGACTGGAAGGCGTTCTCCGACCGTAGCCTCTGAGGGAGCCTGGTTGATTGCGTTGATTGTGGTGAGACGATTCTTTTGAAGTTGCTTATCGCAATTAAAAAGAACAATCTCATCTTGCCTAGCATAAGAGTCAGGCATGTTCTTGAGCTAGTTTTGAAAGAATTTGGAAAGCGGGCTCGCAAAGGAGCCGTTGCCGCAAAGGAGCCGTTGCCGACAGCATTGAAAATCTGAACTGGTTTTCCAGTGGTAAAGAGTGTGCAATATATCCTGTTGTCACCATGCCATCCTGGGCTCCAACCTGGTTCGCCAAAGTAGAATAAAAGTGGAAATTGAAGAGATTCATACAAAACCGACCAGATCGGCACGAATCGTGGCTTTTGACATTCGTCAGTCGGACCCCTGCGGGGGAATGTGTAGACGCGTCTTTGGGCAGGTGTGCGTTCGTCGTCTTTGTATCATAGAGCTGCAATTTCAGTGCGAGCGGTGGGCGTGACACGAGCAGTTTCCTCGAACGATATACAAAGGTTGTGGTGTTCGCTTTGTTCGATTTCAAGGAGTAGTGTATGGTATTGTTTGACCCATTTATTATCCTGTTTTATGCGATTGCTCAAGTAGGTGAGAGTGTCAGCATCTAGTTGCAGGCGTTTGGCGTTTGTTTGAATCTCATTGTCATAAATGTACATTCGGGCTTGGTTATTTGCAACGGTACCTCCGTATGTCTCGCAAAGACTATCAATTACACGGTGATACGGTCTGCCGTGGAGCTTGAGCATGCTAGGGTAAGAGGGTTGTGTCCAAGTGGGCGAAGCGATGCTCCAAGAGCTGTCATAGCAAATGCGCCATTATAAAACCGTTGGCGTTTGAGGAAACTAGGCGCCCTAAAAATATCCTTAATATCTGGTGGAATAGGAAGGAGTGGGTGCACGACATACTTGCCTTTGGAGCAACAGTTTATGTTCTCTTCTTTCCAATTCAGGGCATTGCAAAACTTGCACTTGGTATTGAGTGGGTTGTTCAAATTCAAGTACCTAACACAATGTGAATCCGGCAAGACGACAGAAAGGTCACCGAACGGAAGGACTACAAGATATTGCGATGCTGATGATGGAGCGGTGCTCATTAATTAGTGCCTCTTTTGTTGAAAAAAACTTCTTGAACCAAGCGTCCCCTCAAGAGTCTGTAGTCTGACTTACGGCAATCCCTAATCCTTTCTAATATATGTAGACGTGCTTGTCGCGATCTCGATCAGCCCTCTCTATGCTCTGCAGACTTTATTCTAGCGTACTTGCGCAACGCTGAATGTTCTAAGCAATGTGTTCTATTAATACGTTCGATGTTCAATGTTTTAAGTAAAACAACGTAGCCTAAAAGAGTACGAAAGGTCCAGTTGCTCGCCCCTGTATGAGGCCCTCACGGGTGTGGACCTGCGAGCCGCGTTCCTCGATTTCTCCGCACTGTTTGCGGCGGCGCGCTCGTCGGCTTCGACGGTGATAGTCTCTACCATCTCCCGGCGACGCCTCAGCGCACACCCCACGTGCCAGGGCTTGATCGAGGAAGCCACTAGGTGGTTGCCGGCGGCGATCAGCGTGCCGTCCCCCTCGCGGAGGCAGTCGCAGCAGCGTTTTCCGACCTGTAACAACACGTGGCAATAGAGGAGGAAGGCGGTCCAAGGCAAATATATTAATATGACATGGAACTCCTTGAAAAAGCAAACTGGACCGAACGGCACCGTGTGATTTGACATTTTTGTTTTTGTATGAAGCTATAATGCGTGCGCGGCGTGTACGATGTAAACGTTAATAACAGGCCAAAGCGTGAAATTCTAGGGCTGGGCATTGGCACAGTATGTACTGGCAGTAGTAATCTACTGATTGACCCGGCCAGTATATTCGCCAGTAGGTTTTTTCTCATGTACGTCCAAGAAACACGCCATATTATAGTACGGAAACCCACCAATGCGTTTCGGATGGAGAAAGGAGAAATGAGAGACAATTTACTGCTGCAATCCAGTATACTGATTGATTTTGACGACAGCATACATCGCTACTGACTGAATCAGCCAGTGCCCAGCTCTATGAAAATCACTTGCAGGAAAAGTAGTTTTCGCACGATACATGTAAGATAATAACAATAAGCTTCAAAGAGTGCCTACTACAGCAGTATCTCGTATCATAGGAGGTACGTATAGCACCATACTCGATACGTACTTTGTTTGTTATTACGTCGTTTTTACTTTTTTCCCCTTCTTTTGTACCTGGTACCGTGTACGTACCCAGACGCGGCGTGTACGATGTAAATGTATGTTAATAATAGGCCAAAGCGTAAAAATCACTTGCAGGAAAAGTAATATTCGTACGATACATGTAAGATGATAAGAATAAGCTTGAAAAAGTGCCCACTGTATCTCGTAGGAGGTACGTATAGCACCATACCTGATACGTACGTACCTAACCCATGGGAGAAGGCACTTCAGGCTGAATATTTACTTCATATCAGAACCAATACAGCTCGTACTCGAACAAAACGGCAGGAGCGAAAAACAAAAACAAAAAAAAACGTTCGGAAAAAATTGATAATCAAGGTGTACACGAAAATTCGATTTTTATAAAAAAAGAAATAAATATGTCAGCTGTAAGAACAAAATCAAAATCCTTCTGTGATGATTGCGCCGCTTAAAACAAAAAAAGAACGTACTGTATACCAGGGGGGCTTCGCCGAGGCGGGCTGTCGCCCGCCTGCGGCTCCGCGCATGCCCGTAATGGCAGAACTAGGTACGATGTTCGGAAAGCGAAGGTAGCACAATACGAGCGACTGTGATGCCAAGCGGTGTAACTTAAAGAGTGAAGCAGTGCGAGCACGGGCGTGATGAAAAAAAAGCGGAGATGTTAAAGGCGACTTGATTTTTGTATGGGGGGTCTGACATTATTTGATTTTTGTATGGTAGGTTTGAAATGTCGTGAAATTGTATCAGGGGTCTAAAATGACTTGGTTTTTGTATTGTGGTTCTGAAATAATTTGAAATTGTATGGGGGGTTTTCTTTCCCCGCTGATTATTCCAAGCCCGTTCCCTTGGCTGTGGGTTCGCTAGACAGTAGATAGGGACGGTCTGAAATGACTTGAAATTGTATGGTGGGTCTGAAATGACTTGATTTTTTTCATGGGGGTCTGAAATGTCTTGACTTTTGTATGGGGTAGTGGGCTGGAAATGACTTGAAATTGTATAGTGAGTCTGAAATGACTTGGGTTTTGTATGGTGGGTCTGAAATGACTTGAATTTGTATTGGGACGTAAAAATAACTCCATTTTTGCGTAGTGGGTCTAAAATCGGGCGGCGTCAGCCGCAAACACCTTGTACTCGTACGTATTCGATTTGTATTTACAGCAGTACAAGTGTATTGAAAACTTTACTACCGGTGTACTATGTGCTCGTACGAATGCTACGGACGGCAACGACACATATCAGTATATGCCACATCATACTATGCGACGTGTACGTACGTACATACCACAGATAACGTTGATACTGGTACCTACTGCTGTGGATGTACTGTTGCGGTGCTGGTGCGCCTCGCAAGAAAATGTCTAGACATGCTCCTGAGGAAAACATGCAGTAATTCGTTTGTGGATCGCAAGCTACAAAGCATTTGGCATACGATATGATACGAACAAAAACAACACACACCGAACAGCAGTATCATACCGCTGAATACCACGCACGTGTATGAATGCTAAACAGAGATCATCGTATATGATACTATGTTACTGCTTGCTGTGGTACTCGTACTCGTATATGTACGTGTATGTCAGCCAAGTATCAGCAGTAAAAGAAGCCGGTATATAAATCCGGGTTTGTCGTCTACATGAAAAAACGGAATCTTGAGTAATGCGTTCTGCGTGTATCATAGAAACAAAAAACATGTGACTAGAAGGGCACGGAATCCTGGAAAAATCGAAGCCCCGTGAGAGATGAGTTGGGCACGGCCGAGGCCGCCCTTGGCAGAGTAGGCAGAGCAGGGGTCTGCGAGTACGATGAGGGAGTTGCGTGCCGTCGGGTGGACCTCATCGCCAGTTATCGCGAAAAGGGCAAAAATCTACGTCTAAGAAAAGCTGAGCTCTCACAGGCAAGCACCAACAATATCCTACATGTATTTATATTATGAAAATAAAAATACATTGCAGCTATGAGATCGAAGATTTTGTCGAAACTCATCTTTGCAAGCTGTGTGTGATATTCCGATCGCGCGTATATATGTCAGGTAAATGAGAGTGTTTGGGTAAATCTTACAGCGAAATCTCAACATACCTACGTATAAATATAAAAATACACTCCAACTGTGAAATCGAAGATTTTGTCGAAACTCATCTTTGCAAGCTGTGTGTGATACTCCGATCGCGCGTATATATGTCAGGTGAATAAGAGTGTTTGGGTAGATCTTACAGCGAAATCTCAACTTACCTATAAATATAAAAATACACTCCAGCTGTGAGATCGAAGATTTTGTCGAAACTCATCTTTGCAAGCTGTGTGTGATACTCCGATCGCGCGTATGTAAGTGAGGTAAACAAGAGTGTTTGGGTAGATCTTACAGCAAAATCCCAACTTACCTCAGATGGGGAGGGTTTCTTGGCGTTGACGGGAGTTTCGTCCTCGACCTTGGTGACGCACTCGTCCTCGCGCAAATGAAAATTGGCGTAGAGGGGCTTGCCGGTGGTGGAGAATTTACCTGAGAAATGAAATACATCCGAAGCAAAGAAGCGAAAATAATCGATTAACACGGAGTAACCGCGAAACACTGCTGTATGGTGGCGTCTGGGACAATATAGGAGAAGGCTCGTACATTCGTGGGGGCGTCTGTTGCGAAACATACTCAGTCTACTGTACTTACCCGCACAATGTCGTCGTCAGCAGGGCACGATCGCCACCGTCTGGATGGAATAAATTGTAAATACATATTCATTGCAGGGGCACACAGATACAAACATTGACGGGAATATCAGCATCGTTCGTGTAATATCAATACGGAACGATCCAGAGAAAAAGATGAAAAAAGGAAAAGAAAACCACCACAGCACACATCACAAAGCAGCACTGCTCTAGCTCAGGACACGCACGCACGCAAGCACATTGCATGGCCCTACGGCAGGAAGAAGGTTGTTCGTGTGCTGAGGTGGGTTCGTGTAATGAGCTCACCCGGCAAAATTGAAAATTCGTGGTACCGTTTGTTACGGAACATGCTCAATCTACCGTATTTACCCAATAATGACGTCGTCGGCAGGGCACGAGCGCCACCGTCTGAGTGGGCTAAATTGCAAACACATGTACATGCATTGCAGGGGCACACAGGCACAATCACTGACTGAAATATAAGCATCGCGCGTATAATAGTATGAACATGGAACGATGCTTACGTTTGCAGCCGCAGAAAAAAAAAGACGAAAATAAAAAAAGACCACCACGGCACACATGACAAAGCAGCACGGCTCTAGCTCAGGACACGCGCGCACGCAAGCGCATTGCATGACCCTACAGCAGGAAGCAAAAGGGCGTTTGTGTACTGAGGTGGGTAGGGGGTTGTGGGGCAAATTTTAGATGTACCGGGACAGGTTTTAATGAATTAAAGTACGCGGGCGAAGCCCGCGCAAATTTTATTAAACCCCCTTGATGAAAGTCCCGAACGTATTTTTGTGTGCTGCCGCCGTTTTCGACAGCGGCTAGCCTATGGTACTTTACCGTAATTGCCACAACTCTTCGAAATTGTGTCCAATTTGATTTTTTTTTTTTGCGTTGGATTCCTTAGATTATTTTCCTGTGTCTTCGACCGGGAAGTCCGATATATCTGGTAATAGTAGTGGCATCTGAGGCCGTTGTTTCCACACATATTATTACACAAGGCACACTCTGGATTTTTCTTCTTTTTTTTGTTCCAGGCCTTCTTCCTCCATCTTCTCTGGCGAAAACGCGAGAGCGACTTGGCTAAAATCGATAGAGGTCGACATCTCTGGCGAAAACGCGAGAGCGACTTGGCTAAATTCCATAGAGGTCGACAAGAAGGGGGTATGTTGAAACCTATCGGCGACAAAAAATTATGGGCAGTCCCGGTGGGGAGGGGATAACCACACCTGCCCGTGGAAAGGACGACGCCTAACTGTCAATAAAACCTCACCAAGTCGAGCCAGAAAGAACACATGTATCAGTGTTAAGGAAAATGTTCTTCTCGCTGCTTCTTCCAGGCCGCCATCCTCCTGCTGATTACAGCGGATGCAGCTGTTTCCCATTTTTTTCGGAAGGTGTGCTTCTCTGCGCATCTCCTGGGACACCTTGCACACTCGAGGTTTGCACCATCCACCATCACTAACTGTGCAATATCACTGTCTCATTGTTCGTGACCACAGAGCTTGAAACCCTCTGGGGGTGAAGAATCGGCACGGGCACTGGATGCCCTGGATGCCGATGGGTAAATTAACGGTACCATGTGAATGAAACACAACAATTAGTAATAGGTACAGCGTCTGCAGATCAGCAATATACATAGACGTGGAGTGTTTTGCCCCCTCCGGTATTGTCGCGGCCCCCTCGGCAGCCTTCCTGCGTCTTTATATACCAAAATGGCCACAAACCATATTGTGGACGCCCGGGCGCAATGTATATCGCACGTACCGTAAGGATTTTTGGCTATGCACGTACTGGTACGAACAACGGAACCTGCACAAGCCAGAAAACCAGGCAGGTTGTAGGGAAGCACTCGTACGAAGCAGAAAAACGAAAAACAAAGAAGCATACAAGGAAGCAAAGAGAAAGGAAGCAGGGCAAGGCAAAAAAAGAAGGAATGACAAGAAGGCTTGCAAGTCTTAATGCCAATACTCGGGGTACTGAAAAAAATATGCAGCGTATGCCTCTTTCCTAACAACGAAAAGGAAACGCACTAGAGGGAAGGAAAGGTGCCCAGAACATCAAGATGTGGGGACAAAACAAATGCCAAAACAGACAAAAGCGAAAACGTGGGCATGCCTGAAGAAAGGGAACGACAAGCCCTGAATCGGTAACACAAGCCGGGTCGCCTGCCGCCGTCGCAGCTGGTGGCACCCGCAGCTCATCCCCTGCGGCCGTAGCGCTGCCAAGACTGCTGTCCACCATTACTCCCGTAGCACGCCCTTGTTCGCTTTCATCTACCTCGATCGGTACGATATTCACTCATACCAACATCTATGCCCCTCGGCAATACTTCTTGTCGTCCCCCATCTGCTTCTGCCCATAGTACCACCATTGCTGAACCCCCTCGAAGAATGCCAGCGCTCCATTGCAACCGGTCTCGTCGTTTCGCCGAACAGGGGGAGGTTCGCAGCAGTTTACTTCCGCGAAAGGAGATTGATGCTTGCAGGCTACCATCCTCGCCAAGCGCGCGTAGTACATGGGGATGTCGATTGCGCAAGAAGATGTTGGTTTGAGCCCACTAGCAGCGACGGCTATAAGTGATGTTGGGATTACTGTCACTTAAGGAGGCATTGTGACACATATTTGTTTCTATGCATATCTTGTACGAGCATACGAGGACGTCTCTCCTCCTTTTTGCAAGAGAGCCTCGATCTTTATTCCCGTTGTATGATTTGGAGCTTACCAAGCATCGCCTGCACCACGACAAAACTCTGTCAAGCCGTTCGAGCCTGAATCTACGAGTATGCCGACTAAGTGTTCAAGTGCAGGAGTGATCAACGCGCACGTCGACAGCAATCAGCATTATTAATACTACACTGCAGCGCCTTTGCTTTCAACGACGCTCGTCGACGAAACGGGTGCTCACCTGATCTGAAGCTCCATGTGATAATTCGTATGGTTCTCACGAATATCGTTCGCTAGTGTCGCCAGGTCAATGAAGATCATCAGAGTCAGTTGAATACGGGTGATGATCCCCGCAGCTACATAGGGCAGAACGACCTGAGACAGCCGCTAGGAACAGCTCCACCAGGTCCCGCGAAAGCAGCTGGATTCCAAGCAGCGAATTTGTATGACCTCAAATTTGTAGTGCTTTCCATGAACTGCCCGGTTCTGTGGATGTCAGCCATCGCTCACCATCTAAAAGATTGGCGTACATGGAGGGAGAAAATCGAGCTTCAGCAATATACCAACGAAACACTAAGAATGGGTACTGCAGAACGAGCACACTCTTGACAACGACCGTAATGTCAATAACGCCAACGCATACATGCTGCGTACCTCGTACTGGAATGGTAAATAAGACCTTACCGTGGGAGCAAATTCGTGTAGTGTGTGCTGTACGAGTATGTACAAGTGCTCAAACTAAGGACTGGCGCGTCCACCAGGTGCCATGGCTACCATAAAACTCGAATCCCATCAGGCAGCAGGTGTATACACTGCAGTAGTTCTATCAGTAAGAAAAACGAGCAGCAAGAAGGGATAAGAAGTTCGGAATGGGTTGTACTGAAAATTAGTGCAGAACGCACACTTTCCCAAATAAGAAATCCAGGTTGGGTCAGCGTTATTAGTTTACGTGTTTCTCAATATCTATCAGGTACCGCGGTATCATATCCCGTACCTGGTACTGTACAGAACACCTACTACTGTAATAAAAAACGCCAATATAGACACGAGCTCGATTTCTTATTTGGGGGAGGGTGAGCTCTGTACCACAACGTCAGTATGTACTATATCGTCAGTATATCAGCTCCCGGGGTTCTTATTTACGTGTCACTCTCAGCCTGGCTTTCTTAGCTCGTTTTCTCGGCAGGGGTTCTGTATTGTAGGTGTCCTACTGCTGTGCAGTACAGGTAATAGGACACCAACAAGAAACAGGGTAAGCAGGTCGACGATTGGCAGGCTTGCATTTACAGAAATACAAGAAACCCGGCAGCCGATGCACCAAGGTTGAAAGACTGTTGTAGAACGCACCCTCCCCAAAATAACAAACCCAACCTGCGGCGGTCTTCTGTTTCATTTTAGGGGTCTTGTACGGCATGTCCTGCAGTTTTGTACCTGGTATACATACCAGCGTACACAACAAAAACGGCCTTCAACACTTGGAACTTGAGTCCGAGTAGCTCTCCTAGTCAACAACTCACGTGCTCCGCAATCTCACAGGATAGACGCGGGGACGTCTTGATGCAGCTCCCAGCTGCACACATACGAAGACGTGTCCGTGTGTCCGCCATCAGTGAGCTTTGCGGTCCGGGATCTCCTTCGATGTTTTGATTGAGGGATCATCGTGGAGTAGAACCCGCAAACCCAAGCCGGCGCATGCCGACCATGACGATAACAACGGTCTACTGTACATATGGCGTGCGCTTGCCCCCCGGTCATGGAGCCGGGATCAAGCGCCCACGAGGCGTTCACAGAAGCCGTGGTTGCGTGCCTGCGTGAGGCCGCTCCATCGTGCTGTTGCAGTCGATCCAGTTCCCGCTGCCGACCTGCAGGTCGCCTGCTATCCTGCGCCATGTCATTTGAAGCGGCCCTCTCTCTGCTCTCTGCTCTCTGCTTCCTGCTCTCTGTTTATCTGCTCTCTGCCCTCTGCTCCCTGGTTTCTCTCTGCACTGCTCTTGTTCTCTTCGTGCACACCAGCACGCGGCGCAATGGGGACTTGGTGGTGCGTGAAGAGATATGATTAGTCGTGCATGGTGATCTGCGTAGCTTGTTCGCCAATGCAAGGTAGAATTAAGATGCTCTGATTGGCTGTCACAGGATGCAAGGTAGAAAATGATTTTTTGATTGGCCAATGCAAGGTAGTATCTGTCCCGCTGTGTTTTTAGTTCGCCGGGGTGTGTCCCTGTGTTACTTGCAGCAGCGATGGAGGTCGTTCGTGTACTGAGGTCACTCGGCAAAATTGAGACTACATGAGAGGATTATCAACACCGGTCGCGTACGTACTAACAAAAATATGAATATGAAACGATCTTGAAACAAATCACACAGCCCACACAACACAGCAGACTCACCCTCCAGCTTCCGCGACCAGATCGTAGTTCCCGCCTCGAGAGGTTCACAGCAGAAGTGACAGGGCTTGGTCCAGGACAGGACGATTCCCATCCATGCACAGTGTTGAGGATACCCGGGGCAGCCGGGAAAGTCTGCCATGCCCTATGGGGGGTTTTGTTCTCCAGCAGGAGAAGTTCGCGGGCACACCTTCAAATGACAAACAAAATGATTTACAAAAAATGAAAGTTTGCAAAGCAGCACAGGCAATACAACACAGGAACATGACCCAAGCTGTGGACACGCACACAAGCGCATGACATGCTTTACAGCAACGATGAAGGTCCTTTACTCGGTGAAATTGAGGCACAATCGTGACGTAACTATAAACACCGTTCCTGTACTAATATCAATATTGAACGATCGTTAAATTCCAGTCAAAGGGTGAAAAATGAAGAAAAAAGAAACACGACAAAATTGAAACACACCTCAGTCCACACAACACGGCACGCAATACAGCAACCGCAGCCCACACAATACAGCAACACCGCCTCCATCTGTGCCTAAGCGCATAGCATGACCCACAGCAGCAGGGATGCATCCACCGCAACGCAAGCCCATTGCATGCTTTACAAAAGCAGCGATGCAGGTCGTTCGTGAACTGGGCTCACGTGGTGAAATTGAGACACATCACACGCGACGTGACGTAAATATAAGCAACGTTCGTGTACTAATATCAAATATTGAACGATCGTTAAAATCCAACCAGAGAGTAAAAAAATGAAATATGACACATAATAAACATGGAAGATACTGCAGCACACAACACAGCAACATCACCCCACAATCACACAGCTCTGCCTAAGCGCATAAGCATGAACCTACGGCAGCAGGGATGAAGAAGGTGGTTCGTATACTCAGCTAGGCCGGGTTGTGTCGTTGTGTTGTTTACAGTAGCGATCCAGGTCGTTCGGGCACTGCGAAAGACTGAAACATGAAAATATTGAAGCACACCTCAGCGCACATAACACGGCACGCAGCGCACACAATACATCAACCGCAGCCCACACAACACAGCAACATCGTTCCAGCTCTGCCTAAGCTCATAGCATGGTCCCACAGCAGCAGGGATGCATCCACCGCAACGCAAGCCCATTGCATGCTTTACAGCAGCAGCGATGCAGGTCGTTCGTGAACTGGGCTCACGTGGTGAAAATGAGACACATACAATTACACACGACGTGACGTGAATATAAGCAACGTTCGTGTACTAATATCAACTGTTGAACGATCGTCAAACTCCAGGCAAAGAGTGAAAAAATGAAAGATGAAAAAAAAACATGAAAATCATGGAAGATGCTGCAGCACACAACACAACAACATCACCCCACATCCCCACAGCTCTGCCTAATCGCATAAGCATGAACCTACGGCAGCAGGGATGAAGAAGGTGGTCCAGCTAGGCCGGGTTGTGTCGTTGTGTTGTTTACAGCAGCGATCCAGGTCGTTCGGGCACTGTGAAAAACTGAAACATGAAAATATTGAAGCACACCTCAGCGCACACAACACGGCACGCAGCGCACACAATACAGCAACCGCAGCCCACACAACGCAGCAACATCGCTCCAGCTCTGCCTAAGCGCATAGCATGGTCCCACAGCAGCAGGGATGCATCCACCGCAACGCAAGCCCATTGCATGCTTTACAGAAGCAGCGATGCAGGTCGTTCGTGAACTGGGCTCACGTGGTGAAAATGAGACACATACAATTGCACACGACGTGACGTGAATATAAGCAACGTTCGTGTACTAATATCAACTGTTGAACGATCGTTAAATTCCAGGCGAAGAGTGAAGAAATGAAACATGATACAACATGAAAATCATGGAAGATACTGCAGCACACAACACAGCAACATCACCCCACATCCCCACAGCTCTGCCTAAGCGCATAAGCATGAACCTACGGCAGCAGGGATGAAGAAGGTGGTTCGTGTACTCAGCTTGGCCGGGTTGTGTCGTTGTGTTGTTTACAGCAGCGATCCAGGTCGTTCGGGTACAGTGAAAAACTGAAACATGAGAAAATTGGAAGGCACCGGGCCCCACACGACGCATATTTCAAAGCTCTCACCGTGGGCAGTTCTCGCCAAGGGGGGTGTTGTTGTATGGCGTCCCGGGCTCGTCGCTCATGGTCGGTGAAACTTGTCTGGGTGCGTCGGTCGTGTCGAACTTGTGTCGGGATACTTGGCCTTGGGTTTTCATTGTGAGCCTCATGCGCTGACGGTACCGCTTGAGAGAAGATGCATCATCAAGGAGAACGCCTTTCGCAGGGATATGTTATTATCCATTCCCACAGAAATGACTCACGTACGTACAAAAATAGCGAAAACGTACGAGAAAACCCGATTTGCATCCAAATCTTACGTGCGTACACGGGGATAGGGGATGCAGGGGATTAGGGATGCAGAAACCCAACCCCGGGGATGTTGCGGAAACCCGGGGATTTTCCCTGAGTGTGCCCAAGGCCCAAACAGTTTAAAAGACTTGCCACGCGCGACGCACTGCGCGGATCGCGCCCAAACCTCCGGCAACGTGACCCCGACGG
Organism: Undaria pinnatifida; assembly: GCA_012845835.1. Lineage (NCBI taxonomy): Eukaryota > Phaeophyceae > Laminariales > Alariaceae > Undaria > Undaria pinnatifida. The sequence continues at coordinate 14,449,501 of JABAKD010000023.1, forward strand.
TCGAATTGTGCCCACCCCATCCGACGTTTCGGACAAAGGTGCGAGCACGAAGAAATGTGCCTGAAAGAAAAAAAATGACAATTATACATATACATATGAGTGGGGTGTTTTGTTTTCGTGCAAATTATATGCATCGATTCGTCTTGTCGTTGCGATCACGAATACACGTTTTTCAATGTCTAAGTTCATTTTTTTAACTCGTTATAGTATAAAATGTGAATGGAACAAATATCCCGGATGGAACATACGGTGCGTAACACACGCAATCGCTCAAGCCGTGAGCCACGTCTGATTGTCGTAGACTTACGATTGTCGTAGTAAAGTACGCCAAGTGAAACCCCAGTACTGTACCGGCATAATGGACATTGGATTGGCTTCGACGTACGCGGGTACACTACAGCAGCGGGATATCGTTCATGAGTACACGGGCTTGCACCATGGATATACAGGCTTTCTGCCGGTCGTGCGGTAGCCTTACGCACCTGCACTGATGGAAGCCTCACGAGTCTCGCCGGGGCGACAGCCGAATGGAGTAGGTCGTCATTGGGTCTAACCCACGGACGACCTATTCCGTCCAGAGACACCACCCTGTCCTTCAACGGGGCAGATGACGACAACTGCAAGTCGGCTTACCCATGGAGATTCGTTCAAACAAAACGTCGAATAATGTGTCCTAATGTCTACGACTAGTTCGGGGTGTGGTCCTTGATTGTTATAACGGAATATATAGTAACGACCTGGCGTGGTGCACTCACCCCGATTGCTCTCCCGCAGGCACCCCTGAGTTCTCGCCGTGCATCAGTCGCCAGACTGGAGACTTTGCGAGCAGCGTCGCACATGTCGGCGCAGCTTGTGCGAAATCTTGCTAACGCAACCTCCGTCTGTGTTGGCGAGGCCTCCGCCCGTTTTCCCAAGCTCTGCGTCATCGAGCTTGTCCAGGACACCACTCCAAAGTGCGCACTTCGAATCCGCGAGGCGGCGTGAGTTTTCGAGGCTTTCCTCCAAGCTTGCCTGGGTGAATGCAGAGCCGCGACACTGTTTGAGATCCTTTTTTCCCGCAGTCCCGCTTCCGGCCGGTCCGGATTCCCTTGTCGTGTCGCGCTCGGGAGCCCCGGCAGGAGCATTTCCTGCCCCGAGGCCTGCACTCCCACGGCAGTGCTCCTGCCTGGCTTCGTCGGGTGCACCCGTTGCTGCCGTTGTTTCCACGTGCGGCAGATGACCACGCGTGATGAGCCCGCGGCAGGTCTGTCGCGAACGACTGCGGCGGGATCTTCATCGCGGAACGCGGGTATGTGGAAAATGTCCGGTTGGTCAGTGGACGGGACGTTGCGCTCGTGTTCCGTAGGCGCCCTTTCCTCGTTTTTGTTGAATTCCTCCGTGCAGTACTGCTGGTCGCCTAAAACAATGAACGGATCAGCGGCTGGGGAATTGATTCCATCACTTTGTTGTTTGAAACACCGCGCATAGAACACCCATGTTGTGTTCGCTTGGTTAATATTGCTCTTGAGCAAATGGAAGGAAATGTGTTAGGCCAACCAATCCATGCCGGAAATTGGTAGCATATTACCGGTACCTTGTAGGTCGAGCACGAGGTGCATGAAGTGTTCAGAAAACACTTCACCACAGAAGATGCTGCCGTCGCTGCACGCGTCCGCCAGTTTTGCGCTCTCACATACAGCGTGCGACATGTTACGGACAGCTCTCTCTCCAAATCCCGGCGCGCACTTGATGACCGCCTTCTTGAATTTATTCTGCCAGAGAGACATAGCGCGTAAACCTTCATATGATATATATGGCGCAGGGTGTTAACTTTTCATTACCTCGGGTCTACTACGTGATTGGGCGAAAACAACCCCCCCCCCCCCCAACAGTTTATGTCATCATCTGCCATCGAACGCAGTGCTCCTTATTCTATAATATCAACCAAACTGTCGTTCCGAAATACGTCCACGTTACACCTCACACCTTCACGTGATATTAACCCTTGTCAATGTAGTCAAGAGCGTTCGTCATCTCGCGCAGGATTGCACTGAGCCCTGCATCCATATCGTGCGTTGCTTCTGTCAGAGTGAATCCAGCCAGAAGCATCCTCAGGATGATCAAACAGACGCCGAGAGGCCCAGACGCCCCGGCACGCAAAGTGCTTCGAATTCCAGAAGATGAGTAGCAGTTGGAGTTGATTAGTCGCTGAGCCGCACGCTTGACGGACTGCCACAGGAGCCACTCTGGCCTTCCAGTCCTTGGCCTTTCCATGCACGGGACAGTCCCCGTCCCGGTTGCTCAGCGCACACACGGGTGACAAAGGCGCAGTATGTCCTAGACAAACGGTCTGTTGTGCGCGCCTTATCATTTGGATCCATAAGTTCGACCGCCGCAATCACATTGATAGCTTGTGACTTCATATTCCTGTTGCGATACGATCCGTCAAATCCGGTCTGCCGAGAATTGACGTGCACCGAAACATGTTCGGGGGTGGTGGGGTGGGGAGGAATCGTGTCTCATCGTCGTAGAGGGGTGGGATACGGGCAGGCGCGTACTTGACACTATACAGCGCGTCCTTACCACTATACACACAAGTGTTTACACGGGTATTGGACATCTTGGGGATAAACGTCTAACCAGGGATACGAATGCCATACGAAACGGCAAGAAACGCCCTTCTATCCTATGACGAATTTTAAGGACACAAGTCTGAAGTAACTGCGCACACAGGACATACAAAACTGGCATACCTGGATAAGGTAGGCGTAGTATTTGCTGTCCTAGCACACCCACCCAGGCTTTTCACCCCTGGCCTCCATCGACATGATGAGGCCAGCCGCCATCTCCTCCATGGTGAGGTTGTCAATCCGACCGTCGTGTTCAGCACGAGAATATGGGTGGGACCATGTATCAAAATATCTTCCACCCCCAACAAACACCAATGAAAGTAGAAAACTAATATTAGGCAAGCGTGTAATTTTTCTGTGGTGTGCTCCCTTTTTGTACCCGTGATTCCGTGTCGTACGCTGCCCTTCACTCATGCGGAAGTGATGTGTATAGCATATTCCAACAGGTACGGACCTATCTGTCCTTACCTTCACGCCCATGTACCCCTTTGTCATCTCCTTCGACGCCTCCCAGTTCTTTAGGAAGCAGTGTATCGAGGGGTCGATCTCCACGAGCCCGCCACGTGGTTCCCGGCGTACTCTCTCTGCCGAGCCATTTCTCCGTTCAAAAGGTCGTCTACCGCTTCTACAATCCACGACATGTTGACGTAGAACGTAGTCGAGGGGACACTATCGAGGTTGGCTGTTGACCGGCTCGATGAGTACGCTATCGTGCGTGCTACCCGCCAATAACACGCCCAGCGTAACCTCCACCGACGACGGTTTGTCAATGGTAAGCCCTCCAAACACCGCACCACCGTCACATTCAGCCGACAACGCATCTCCGTCGCTTCTGGAAACCTGCATCCTGGTTGCCTTAACTGGGCCGGGACAACCGGTGTCCACTTCGTGCACCTGCGCGATCATGCTCACAATCCCTTCGACAGATGCAGTGATACCACGTGGGGTCGTCTTGGCTAGCTCATTCCTCCTGATTCAGACAATCAGTACAAGCCGAAACGCAGCGCGCTGTGAACATGTGCGCGCCGAAAAAGTTGTTTTGAACGGCGAGGTGCAAGTCATGGGGGGCATGTGTGGTGTACGTGTGATGTGTAGGTGAATGCGGTATGGCCTCGAAATCCGGCGCGGTTTGGTGTACGCTTCCATCAATGAACGAAAATAGAGAGACGGCATTCCGGTTGTATCGAGTGGACATCGGTGCACCTCGTATTGTCGACAGTGGATGAGGAAGATACCCTCCTGCTGGCAGGTGGTTCATTGTTTACACCACCAACCGTCCGAACTGGGGCAACGCCGGTGGACATAGCCCTCCTGCGGAATGAGGAAAGAGATGTAACCAGGCACAAGGTTAAGCATCTCGCACGTCTATACCAACATTTCGACATCCGCGTCCACATATGTATCGCATTGCATAGGGACCCTTGAGATGTAAACGATACATTATGCATAATTCCACCGACTCAATTGTGTTGCGTGTCGTCTGTAACGCACCTCTTGCCCTTGGCCGAGGAATGTTCACTGCTGGTCGCATGTTGAGGGGAAACTGGGCCACACCTCAAGCCTCTGCAAATGCCCTGTATTGGTGGTGGCTTCTTCTTTAAGGTGGGGGCGAGAGCGCCAACCGCCTAGACTGCGAGATCGGCGAGGGTCCGTTGCCGGCCAGTTGGCCGTCGCATGGGTAACGGCAAACCCACGTGCAGTGCGCCGCACGCGCACGAGAAATCAAGTCCTATGTCTGCTCCGACACCCGGTCGGAGTGCAGTTGATGCCAGAGACTCGAGTCTCGTGTACCTCAAATTAGACCACTCAGCCATGACACCGCAAAATTGGCACACCGTCTCGCCTGAAACGTCCCAGTTCAATTATGCCAACTGGGTCACAATCTCAGACAGAGAAATCTCGGCAGGGGTGAGCTCTGTGCCATCTTCGCAGATGATTGTGCTACTTTCAGTCCAGTCGCAAATTAATCGGCATAGAGGGTGCGTACCGAGTAGAAGGTTGTGTGACGCAGAGTGCAACCGAAATTGGCGGGGTGCCCGACATTGTAGAAATATGTGGGATGGGACGCTGGGTATTAATGGGGAAACGAACTCATCCAGAAAAGGGTTGAACCGACAAGTATACCTCATATATTTCGAGCGCAGCGCACGTCGGACTTATGACTGCACACAGTATGAAAAGGTTTCTCACCAGTAACGCGGCTGTGGCTCCCCACCAAGGAGGTGCTCCTTGTTCGGACAGTCCAATAAGTCGATCGCCCCTACCCCCAGCAAGCACAACGCTTCGTAGTTCCTTGCCAGCGTTCTGACAATGCCGAAAGATGCAAGGAAAAGTCGATAACATCCTATAAACAGGCCGAGGAGGCGCTCTTCAACACCTCCATCAAAACCTCTCTCCCAGTCTATGAGATTGGCCAAGTGCGCCACAGTCAGGAAGTGGCTGCAGGTGTCCGTTTTCATGAGTCTCAAAAACGTCGGGTTCATCGCCAGGGTTCCTGTACAGAGGTAGCAAGCATTCGGCACATTTCAGTCATCAGTGATACCGTCGTTTAGGACATGAGGAAGCTAAAACCCAAATGTCTTGGTCAGGTTATCTATATAGTCGTAGATACACCTTCTCCCTCGATTTACTCAATATATCGGGCGGTTGAATTCCACGATGTGATCTAAACCGTGGCGATCCGAGACAAGTGGGAACGCCTGCGTACATTACGTCCGCCATGGTGGCACCAGGTTTGAACAGGGGAGGCCGCGATTCGGGGTCTTCAGAGCTTGGCCCAAGGCATCGACCGTGCTCCTCGGTATCATCCTCTGCGTCTCGTTCCGTGGGTGTATCTCCTACCCCGCCGTTGTCGACGTCGATCCTGGCGGCAGGTTCGTCGTGTGGGTCGTGTGCGTCCCCAACACCCTCGACAGCGCCAGGGGCTGGCGGTGGTACATGCTCGCCGCCAATGCCGACGCCCTGCTCATCCAAGCGTCTCGGGGCGTTCGGACCCTCCGATTCCCCAGCAGCTACGGGCACAATACGAGCAGCACGTTCGGCGTGACGATGTACGAGGGCCGTCGTGTACTTCAACACGCCTCGTGCTTGCAATGAAACCCCCATGAAGGCGGGCCTTAGCTCGCGTTTACCAACGATCGCCAGTTTGCCACCACCAGCGTCGGCAAATATGCCTTCCGACTCTTGGTCTAGTCCGCATGGGGAGCGCTCGGTGTGTACTCTAGTCCTACCTCGCGTAGGGGGCTGGTGGTAACGGTAGAATGACCCCAAATGGCCGCAACTTAGCCTGAAAAATCTGTCCAATATCTCGAATCGCACCCACCCGTTCGTGGCCTCAAGTTCGCGTAGGTGCGTCATCAGTGCGACAGATGCCTGCCGTACATACACGAAGTAAATAATAACAAATGACGATCGAGTCAGAGGCCGTGTCAGTCGTGCTGTACGAGACAGGTCACGCGCCTGGTACGTCTTGCACGAGCACGGACAGACGGTAACAACAGGTCATACATTGTACATTTTTTAGCTGTCCTCAGCTGTTCGAAAACCTACACTATAATCCACAGTGTATTCCTATAATTTCCTTATAATAAACCGGACACGCGGGAAATTTAACCCTCGCCCAGGATCTGAGAGGCGCAATACTATTTTCGGTATAATTTTACTGCTGTCCGAAAGTAGCCCAAGTACCTCCTGCGGTAAAACACATTGCTCCACCGTTAATACCCATGCCGGCGTCCGACACTCTTAAGAAAGCTCATCTCGCAGGCCATCTTTCATTTCTTTGGAAAAGTTTGAACAGACACATATTTTCCGCGCAAAAATACCTGTTTCACAGTTGGAACTCCTCAAGTCTAAGCAGACCTGGTCGAATTCGGGAAGAAGCTCGTTTCTCGCGCAACTGTCACTGGTTTCACCCAAATTTCGACGACATGGCCACGCAGTACTAGCCAAACGCACCTGCACCTCTAGTGGGACCGTTAGTGGCATGCTCAACGCATGCAGCAGAGTATGGATACCCTACCCCTCGCATACCAGCACCCAAAACAGCACCTTGCAACCCGGACATATCACGATGCAAACATATACGTAGGGCGCCTCCCTCGCAGTTCGAGGGCTACCTATACCTCTGGGGGGTCAATGCGGACACCGGATACGTTGAAGTGTCGGCAAGGCGAGATCTGTGAAGTGTTGTAGCGTGGTTCTCCTGGTCGCGGCCAGGTCGGAAGGGGCTTGGAACGAGGCTCTCGGCGATGTGTCGTCGCCAATTTTCAACAAAACATCCTGAAACAAACGCAAGGTGTACCTACGCGAGGCAATGCCGATGCCATGTGGCTGTGGTTCCTGCCATACCTGTTGAGGCTTCCATGCTTCCGCCGTTGTTCAGGTGTTGTACAGGACGCCACCGAATAGGAGGCTCTTTGAGCCTCCGGCTTCGTCGAACAGGGATTTCCACCACTCTAAAAGTACCATGTTTCAATTCCGCGGCATAAAACGATCTTTTTTATACTACCCAAGAGGCCCCTTAATAGCGTTAATCGAACAATTATGTCTGATTATGTGTAATGGGACAAGCATGCCTGGCAATCTACGTGATAAGCAGATTATTTATATCATAGAATATGACAATTTTGAGAGATCGTATATAGACCTACGGCGTATTGCCGTTCAAGGATAGGGTAGTTGGACATAACCGTATTATGGAACGTTCGACACAGCAATTCATTATACACATCTGCAAACCCCAAACGAGCTTTTCATCCCCCGGGGCACGTTTTGTCCCACCCCCACGAGACAACTAGTACATTGGTATATTACGAGTGATGAAAATATCATGCGAAGGGTAACAACTATTATCCAACTCGAGGGGTGTTAGGGCCGTTCTTATCGGAGACCTTTTCTTGTGTTAATTTCCTAAATCTCCATATTTGTGAAATGTGTCTTAAAACACGGAGGCGTTCTGCCATAATTTGTGAAATTCTTCAGCCCCCAAAAATTTGGAAAAATTAACAGTAACAAATTAAGAAATTCTGTGGTCGATTTTTATATTTCGAAGGCAGTGCTTCGACAAGCGCCGTGGATCAACGCTGGGACCATCGGGTAGCTTTAAACGTTGACCAGGGTGGTCTAACATTATGGCCGATGGCAGGAAGCGGCCTGGGCCTCCGGAGGACTTATCCTCGAGTCGGACGAAACAACGATTCAGCCTTCCCAATTATCCAGACACGAGGCGCAGAAACATGAAGAAGGCTATTGCTGGTGTCCTCGTCGTGCTCGGCATGTTCTCGACACCAGGAGCTACATCCTATGCTCCCAGGACACGGGCGCCTATCTACGAGCCGCACCGTATGACATGGCCAGAGTTCAGAGAAGATCTACATCGACGCAAGGCTTAGGTGTGGGTGGTGGCGGTCTTGCTTTATGGCTCGGCTTGCAACAATAAGGAAAAAACAAAAAACAACCCCGCGCTCGATAATGCAAACGTTTTTTATGGAAATCCTGGAAAAGGAAGAGGAAATTTAGGAAATTTACATCGCCGATAAGAACGGCCCTTAGTTGCGCTCTGTCACATACGGTAGCAGCCCGCGTTGATTCGTGTGGCTGATGTTGTGCTATTATCCAAGTCGAGGTGTGTTAGTTGCATTCTGTCGCATACGGCGGTAGCAGCCCGCGTTGATTCGTGTTGCTGATGCTGTGCTCGTCATTGGCAAAAACTACGACACCAGAAGTGCACCCATTTTTTTTTCAACACCTCACTTGAAGAGCTCTCTCTATCGTACCTCAAATACCTTACTGTTACAAGGCTTAGTTTGGGTAGGCAATTGGTTAACCTTTTGCAAGTAATCAAATGGACTAATACCCTTTAATTCCTTAAAAAAATGGCGTCGTCGGCAGGGCCATAGGTTTTTGTGTCGTGTTGAATCCCACCATCAACAAAAATGGATGTCGAACTTGAAAAATACTTCCTCTCCTGTATACCCAGGAAATGAAACCGCTTGGATATTGACACATCCGCCCGTATATCCGGCCGACCTGCTATCCCGCCGTGTCGGGGGGGGGGGGGGGGGTTATTAAGGCTTAGTTTGCGTAGGCGATTGATTAACCTTTTGCAAGTGGTCAAACGGAGTTATATCCTCAAATCCCTTAACATTACCTCCCCAAAACACGTTTTTTTTAATTCGCGTATACAACGGCAGCTTGCGCTGCTGGAGCAGTGACGGGGACCGCCGGTAGGGACAGCTCGCGCTGTCGCTGGCACGGGAACTGAAGGATACGCCAGTTTGCGCTGGGTTTCGAATGCAACTGAGTAAAATGGATCCACGACGTGTATGAAAGTACGTGGAAGTGTGGTAAACTTAACTCCGTTAGAGCCCCAAAATCCCTCCCTATACTAGATCGAAGTAAATTTGTAAAAAAAAGGGTTTCCAGGATTGGATTTATTATTTCCCCATCCGCCGGAGGATGAAAAAAATCAACACCCGGTACGAGGGTATACACAGACTGACTAACATCACCACCCTGTTGACCCTGGTACAAGCTGCGCTGTAGTTCCAAGGGGAGTCGCCGACCTGTATCCTTGATGAGGACGCACGCCCAGCAATGCGCGCGATCGTAGTATCACACACAGCTTGCAAATAAGAGTTTCGACAAAATCTTCGATCTCAGACCGATGACAATGGAAAGCCGATAGTTTGGCCTAAAAGTTTGCAAACTTGATTTGGGGGTGATTTGCTGAAATATTCCGGATAACGTCGCTATGGGGAAAATATGACTAAAACGTTTCTTTTCTAGCTGTTTTTTGTGTTATGCGGTCCAACAGGTCAATTTGTCTATTTTTCATCAAGCCTTGATCAACACTGCCCACCAAGCACGATTGACCTTCGATCTCGAGATAGAGGCAACCCATGGTCACTCACTACTCTTTGTTCCGGACAAGGCCACATGAATGTAGGTGACAGCGCTGAAGAGTTTATTTCGATCCATGCCCTAGGGCGTGAAGTGTTGCTTGTGTTGTTTTGTGCTCTTCCGTCACATCCTCTCAATATTCTGTTTTTCGCCCGTTGGGAGACGATAGAGCTTCTGTCTCAGTTTTCTACACACCAGCCGCCAAATGTGTTTTTAACAGAAGCCTGATCGGCGCCCGCCACACATCACCCGCCGTAGAGTGAGCGCTGTACACCAAGGGGGGGTCGGAGTCTCTAACGAGCTCGCCACGTTCAGAGTTCACGACGCTGTCATTGATTTTGTCGAACGAAGCGTGGGGAGAGCACGAAACTGCGCCGCGTCTAGTCCAAGATCTGCTTGAGAAATTCTCAGGCCGATGTTGGCCAAGATCGCCGCGAGAAATCGTTTTTTCCCGGAATTCTGGACAGTTTCAACAAATGATTCTCGTACCAAATTGGGTCCATAGGCGACCGTTCAGGCAAAGTTTGGCTGGGATCTTCGGGAATTTCAAACTTTTGGCCTTCCATTGTCACCGGTCTCACAGCTGGAGTGTATTTTTGTTTTTATAACATATACCTGGTATATACTTGTTTTGAGAAAAATCAAAAGCGCAACCCAAGTACACAACGGTCCCATGGCCTAGGTATACTCTTGAATTATGCCTCAAAGGGATTGGTTACAGTATAGAGTACGTACAGAAGAAAAAAAAACGAAGACGGTATTTTCTTTAGGTTATAGCTTGTCTGTTATTATCGATATTCCTAAGGGTGTTTCAGTGAATTTAGGAAAAACACTTTTTTTCTCAATCTATACCTGGAAAGATTTAAAATGATGGATTAAAGCTTCCATACCTTTGCGTAACTTAACTACGGTTCGTGATGGACTAATTTTTGCATCATCGACTTTGACAACTTCCTTCTGGCATTTATTTAAACATTGATATATTACGATGCCAATTTTTATAATTATTTTTCTTTTTTTGCAATGGCTAATTTAGGTTTACCTGGAACATCAAGTTTTACAGGCGAATTTCTCTTTTTTGTTTCTGCTTTTGAGGCAAATAATACAGCTTGCTTTTTTGCCGCAACTTTGATTATTTTAGGTATATACGCAGCGAATCCATGGTACAAAACAATGCAACGGAATACAAAAGTGGCATTCCGACGGTTTTGGATTAACGCCTGTACAGCTGGAAACCCTTTTTGGGGGACGAGTTACTTGGACTTAGTATAGAGAAGTGAGCTGAGCCTCTACATAAAGGGATTAAAAAGCCCCCTCATTCAGAAAACGATACATCCCAAAAACACGCTACCAGGTACATGCCTCTTTCGTTGAACGCGATTTTGATCAAAGGAAGTAGTCAGACCGCATCCCGATGAACGGTCCCCCCTTGGCCCTAGCTATCTAGGCACACAGCGATACATATTTTAACCAGGGCTTTTCACGGGTCATGACCCGACCCGCGGGTCGGTTCAAGGGGGTTTCAAAATCTCGCGGGTCGGGTCGGGTCGGGTCATTACGTTTTAAAATCTCACGGGTCGGGTCGGGTCAAGAGGTTTTCAAAATCTCGCGGGTCGGGTCGGGTCGGGTCAAGAGGCTTCAAAATCTCGCGGGTCGGGTCGGGTCGGGTCAAGAGGTTTTCAAAATCTCGCGGGTCGGGTCGGGTCGGGTCAAGAGGTTTTCAAAATCTCGCGGGTCGGGTCGGGTCAAGAGGTTTTCAAAATCTCGCGGGTCGGGTCGCGTCATGACCCGCGAGATACGGGTCACTTCGCGGGTCAAGCCATAATGACCCGTGAGTTGTTTTAGGCTGACCCGCGGATCAAACCCGCGGATCTGGCCGGCGGATCCGCCTTTTTCAAACTTACAGCTGAGAGCCACATTATTGATAATGCCGTGCAGGCGCCCCGCGGGTCGGGGTCGGGCCCGCGGGTCCGCCAATAAAATACAAACATTTCCGCTTCCTGCCTCCCTCGTGCCGATGCTCCGATCGTATGTCATCACAGCGTGCAGAACAATCACCAGGCAGTACCCCTAGCTACTCGTACCAAGGCATACAGCAGTGTGACGCGAATCCCGTACCTACTGAAGCCGTAATAACAGTAGTAATATTACGGTCATGCATACCAGTACGAAATGTGACCAAACGTAAAACGTCAAGGAAGGGCAGTCGTCGTCGAAGCAGCAGCAGCAGCAGCACTGGCAGCAGCAAGCACCAGCAGCAGACCCCGGATTCTCGCGGATCGCAGCCCCTGCTGACAGACCCACCGCCCCAGTTGTGGGCTTGCTGCCGGAGGCGGCTCAGCTAGGCTGCTTGCCGGGGCTGGAGACTGCACAGATAGAAGATAGACACATACAGCAGTAGTAGTAGCTAGCTCGAGAATTATCATACCAGTACGAATTGTGACCAAACGTAAAAAAGCAAGAAGAGCAGCCGTTATCGAAGCAGCAGCAACAGCAGCAAGCAGCAGCAGCACAGCAGCAGCAGCACCCTGGCAGCAGCAAGCGCCAGCAGCAGACAACGCATCCTCGCGGATCGCAGCCCCTGCTGACAGATCCACCGCCCCAGTTGTGGGCTTGCTGCCGGAGGCGGCTCAGCTAGGCTGCTTGCCGGGACCGGAGATTGCACTTATAACTTATAACTAGCTCGCTCGTCGGGTCGCTCGTCGGGTCGACCCGGTGGTCTAGCGGTACGGGCATGTCCATGCATGTGGGTTGCGGTTTCTTTCCTATTTCTCGCGCGCACACTACATGACATAATCATCAGCTGCAAACAATGCCGGTAAAAAACGCAGAGAACACGACATACTGGGAAAAGTACGAGGGACCAAGGACCAACCAACCGACCGAGGTATACATGCATTGACCCGTGATTTTTTTACTTTGACCCGTGAGAAATGTCACGGGTCAAGTTAACGTGACCCGCCAGATGACCCGAATCTCGCGGGTCACCCGGATTGTCGCGGGTCGGGTCGGGTCGGGTCAGGAGGATTTCAAAATCTCGCGGGTCGGGTCGGGTCGGATCAAGACGTCTCGAAAATCTCGCGGGTCGGGTCGGGTCGGGTCAAGACGTCTCGAAGTTCTCGCGGGTCGGGTCAGGTCGGGTCAAGGCGTCTGGAAAATATTGCGGGTCGGGTCGGGTCGGGTCGGGTCAAGACGTCTCGAAAATCTCGCGGGTCGGGTCTGGTCAGCTGACGCGACCCGACCCGACCCGACCCGCGATATTTGACCCGACACGTGAAAAGCTCTTATTTTAACACAAATGAATATCAATGGGAAGTCCGACGGTTTTGGGTTAAGACGCCCCATCGTTCAGGAAAGGATTCAGCCGAAAAACCGCTACATGCCTCTATCTTGGAACGCAATTTTGATGAAAAGTTATAAGCGCAACCCGATAAAGGACCCCCCCATGGCCCTAGCTAGCTAGGTACACAGCGAATAATATTAATATTGCGAAACAATGGTGACGTTCCGATGATTTGGGGGTCAAGAAACCCCGTTATTCCAGAAGAACGATTCAGCCGGAAAAACGCTGCCATACATACATGCCTCTATCGTCGAACGCGATTTTGATCAAAGAAAGTAGTCAAATCGCATCCCAATGAAACGGTCCCCCTATGGCCCTAGCTAGGTACACAGCGAAACATTTGAACACAATATTAATATTGTGAAAGAGTGGTAACATTCCGACGGTTTGGGGTTAAGAAACCCCGTCGTTCCGAAAAAAAAATGAGCAAAAAAAAGCGCTAATCGAGTTCATATTGCAAAACAATGCAACGCAACAATAATAGTGGCATTCCGACGGGTTTGGATTAACGCGTGTACAACTAGGAACCCTTTGCGGGGAAAATTACTTGCAATTTGTATGGGGAAGGGATTTGAGCCTCTACATAAAGAGATTAAGAAGCCCCGTTAATTCAGAAAACGATTCAGCCGAAAAAAGCGCTACCCTACCGTGGTACGCGATTGTGAGAAAATCAAAGGTACATCGCGATACACGATTCCCCCATGGGCCCTAGGTACACAGCGATTAAATATTTTAACATGAAAACGATATTATTGGGGACATTCCGACGGCTGTGGGTTAAGACGCCCGTCGTGTTCAGAAAAATGATTCAGCCGAAAAAGCGCTACCATACGTGCCTCTAAATATCGTGGCACACGCGTCCACTGTTGTAATTCGACACGTTTTCTTCCATCTGAAATCCCCAAAGAGCTACCATACGTGCCTCTAAATATCGTGGCACACGCGTCCACTGTTGTAATTCGACACGTTTTCTTCCATCTGAAATCCCCAAAGAATCAGTTACCTGGCTCTGGCGGGTTCCCGCTTTTGGACTTGAGAGAGAAAAACCTTCGTTTTTTTTATGATTTCAGCATCGACCAGAAGAAGTAGGTGCACCGGCCGGCTGGGGTAGGGCATGCGTCCGAGTTGCAAATATAATGGGCTAGCTGGCTGTGCGACACACCTGCAGCACGGCGGTGATATATTTCTTGCGTTTTTTGTACGCTCTTCAAGCGTACTTGAGTGGAAAATCGCAATCTTCGTTTTTTTGTCGCTATACTATGCTTTCACTATTACGGAGGACCAAAATGCAATCGGGCACCGTCGGTAGGGACAGCTCGCGCTATCGCTATCACGGGAACTGAAGGACACGCCAGCTAGGACACGCCAGCTAACAATAACGCTGGATTGCGAATGCTATTTAGTTAAATCGACCCACGACGTGTATGAAAATACGTGGAATTGTGGTAAGCTCAGGCTTTATTTTTCCCCATCCGCCGGACGATAAAAACTAAACAAGAAAACATAATGCAATTATCGTCGTGGTGGATGCTGCGATAGGCTGTAAACTGTAAAACCGTGGCGGGTAGGGGCAAGGGGGTGGGGAACGCCTCTTGGTTACGATCTGTACCCATAACCAGAGGCGGGAAGGCAAAAACGCAATGACAAATGCAGCTATGATACGATGTACAGCGGCCCGTGTCGCTCGACCGCTGGCATAGTAATCGGGGCCCACATCCAAAAACCTCTATAGGTATTCAGCTAATTTTCTCTACTGAAAAGTTATCTTGATTATTAGGTTCCCCCGCGGTATTACCAAGATACAACCAACCCCCAAAAGGGTCGGTTGACGCCTATACAACTGAAAACCCGTTTTTGGCGAGAAATTACTTGGTAGTATTGGGAAGCGTTTTGGGGCTCTGAAGGGGTTATTATAACGTACCAGATACGGATAGATGGTGGCCACAGGCGGCCAAAGAGGAGCGAGATAAGATAAGCAACACGTGTATCTGTAGAATATGGAAGAAAGGTCCTGAGCGCCAAATGTTGGAGGTGGTGTCTGTATTAGGAGTAGGAACGGTGCTCCGTCTCGAAAGGGTTGCATCGCCAATGATCAAACGGCTATGGCAAGCAACATATGAATACGCCCCCCGTTTATCCCCACGCCCCCCTCCCTCACCCTCTCAGCCTTTCTTTCCCCCCCCCCTCGCTCCCCCCTTCCAACCCGTCGCATCCTCCTCACTTACCCCCACCTAGTTTACTCCCACCACACTCACCCCCCCCGCCCCCCCAACCCCGCTGCCTCACTATCCCATTGAAACCTTTATACGGCATACGGCATATTAGCCAACGGCGTGGAAGGCATGGATCGCCTCTCTTAGCATCCGGACAGCTTAGCAGTAGCAGTGATGGCCGTGCCTTTGGGAAAGTGAGGAGCCTTGATGTGCGAAGGTCTGTCACGGCCAAGCCTGTGGAGGGGGTCGTCTCGGTACAAGGGTGAGTGGGGTTGGTGCTCGCCCTGGTGGGGCTAGTGGTGGTTGTGTTGGCGTTGGTGGTGGGGGGGTGATTTTGGTGGTAGTGGGGTTGGTGTTGTGTTTCGTGGTGCGTGTGGGGCAATGAGGCGAGTTGGTGTGCGGAGGTCCGTTGCGGCTAAGCCGAATGAGAGGGTGGTCGAGGTACATGCTTGAGTGGGGTTGGTGCTGGTTCTGGTGGGGATAGTGTTGGTGGGGGTAGGGGTGGTGTGTGTGTTGGTTTTCGTGTTTGTATTGGTGGTGTCGGGTGGTGTTTTTCGTGGTGGTGGGTGTGGGGCAACGGGGCGCCTTAGTGTGCGGGGTTTTTGCACTGCCACGCCGGTGGATACGGGGGTCTTTCTACAAGGGCAAGGGTGAGGAGCGGGAGGAGTGGTTTTGGGGAGGCGGGGGGGGGGTTAAAGGGTGGTGGTGGTGATGGTGGTGGTGGCAGTAGTTGGGGCGAGTTTGGTGGTTGTGGTGGTGTTGGTGGGGGTTGTGTTGATGGTGGGGGTGGTGTTGATGGTGAGGGTGGGGGTGGGGTGGTGGTGAGAGTGTTGGTCGTGGAGGGGGGGAGTGTGTGGTGGGTGGGGGGTAGTTTTGGTGCAGGAGCTTATTGTGGTGGGTGGTGGTTGGAGGGGTTGTGGTAGGTTTTGAGATGCTTAACGCGTTTAGAACTGGACCCATGTTTTTGATTGGGATATTATTTGAACATAATGTGGAATAGCCTTTGGAGAGGTAAACGGACTACGGTGGTGGTTAGGGGGGTGAACGTGGGGAGGTGGAGGTAGTGGTGGCGGCGGCGATGGTTATAGTTTGTTGTGGTGATAGTGGTGGCGGTGTGGGCGATGGTGTTGGTGGATGCTGTGGTGATGGTGACGGCGGTGATGAGGGCGGGGGGGGGGGGGGGGGGGGGGGGGGGGGTGAACGTGGCAGTAGAGTGGGTGAGGGTGATCTTAGTGGTGGGGTCGGTGGCGGTTGTGGTAGTGGATGGCGTTAGTGGTAGTGAGGTGGTGGTAAGGCTGGGTTAGGGTGGTATTGGGGAGACGGGGGGTTGGCAGGGTAGTAGTGGTGGTGGAAGGTAGGGGGGAGGTGAAGGGCGGAGGGGATAGGGGGCGAAGGAGGGCCGAGGGGGGACGGAGGGGTGTCGATTTGCGAGGGTTGGTGCTAGTGATGGGAGTGTTTTTGTTATGGTGGTTGTGGTTGGAGGTTGCGGTGGGGGTTTTGCGGGGTTCGGGGTTGGTGTTGGTTACCTGTTGCGGTGATGGTCAGGGTGATGAGTGGGGGGGTGGGGGGGGTTGTCAAATGTTGGTACGAGGTGGTGATAGGTTGGTGATGTTGGGGTGTGTGGTGGTTTTGGGGTTGGTGGCAAATTTGGAAGTTGGTGAAGGTGTGGTGTGTGTTGGAGATGGTGTTGGGTGTGGCGGGTGTGAAGTTGGCTGGAAGGCAGTTTTTGGTCGGTGGGGGTGGTGGAGGATGGTGGTGTTGTTATCGTTGTTGTTGTCGTTGTCGGTGATAATGGCAGTTTTTGCGGCAAGGGTTAGCAATGGTATATTTTGTGTGGGAAGGCAGGGGGGAGATAATGTGATCGTGTTGGTGGCTGTGGCGGTGATGGTGTTATTGGGGGTGGCATTGGTGTTGTTCGTGGTGTAGTTGGTGTTTGTGCCTGCACAAAACCCCCCTCCCCTACCCGCGTTCCAATTATAGGAAACCCCTTGCCCAACACACGCCGAACGCCCCCCCCCCCCACGTCCTTGCCTCTTCCCACCCCTTGCCATTCCTGGACCATCAGGGCCGCAGACGCAGCGGCGGGAGCAGCGGATACGGCTAATCTCGCGGTTTCCCTTCCGGCGGCGCCCACCGCTAAGGTGATGCGCACAGTCATCAAGTTCGGGGGGAGCTCGTTGGCTACTTCGACGCGCCTTAAGGAGGTGGCGGCTTTGGTGAAGATGTTGATCGATGAGGGTCAAATGCCGGTGATGGTGTGTTCAGCAATGGGGAAGACCACGAATAATCTGCTCAACGCTGGGGATTTTGCACTCAAGGATGGGAAGGTGATTCTGCTGGTACTGGTACTGGCATATATTCTGGTTGGTATACTGGCAGAGATATGCCAGGTATGTTGGCAAGTTGTCGGGTGCTGGTGGCACGTTTTCGGATACTGGCGAATGTTGTCGGATACTGACGGCAAGTTGTCGGATACTGGCGAGTGTCGTTTGGATGCTGACCGATGAGAGCCAGATGGCGGTGATGATGTCTTCGGCTATTGGGAAGACCACGGCGTTTTTGCTCAACTCGGGGGTACCTGGGATAGGATGAATATACTGGTACTGGTACTGGCTCACGTACTGGTTGGATATAATGGATATTTAGGAAGCTATTGGGTGAAAATACTGGCACTGGTACTGACATATACTGGTTGATGTGCTGGCAGAGATATGCCAGGTATATTGTCAAGTTGTCGGATACTGGCGTATGTTGTTTGGATGCCGATCGGTGAGGGCCAGGTGGCGGTGATGGGTGTGTTCGGCTATGGAGAAGATCACGAATTGTTTGCTCAATGCGGGAGACATTTGCGCTCAAGGACGTGAAGGTGAAAATACTGATACTGGCATACATACTGGTTGGTGTGCTGGCAGAGATATGCAGGTATATTGGCAAGTTGTTACACTGGCATATGTTGTTTGCATGCTGACGAATAAGGGCCATATTGCGGTGATGGTGTGTCCGGTTGTAAGGAAGACTACGAAATGTTTCCTCAACGCCGGGTATTGGGGATGGGACGGTGAATATACTGGTACTGGTACTGACATACACACTGGTTAGATGTAGTAGTTGGATATGCTGGCAGCTAATGGGTGGATGCTCTCAATTGTTGGTACGTTCTGGCGTGCCCGGCCATGGGGAAGACGACGGAGAGATTGGTCAACGCGCGGGACTTGGCGCTCAAGGACGAGAAGGTGATGTTGATAGTACCGAACCCAACCGAGTCCAACCAAAACCGATGATCTTGCCTGCTCTTGTGTGTGTGTTTTTTTTTTCTTGGTCTTGTTCGTGGTTTTGTTGTGGGGCCAGGTGTACATTGACGCCATCCAGACCCTTCACCTGTCGGCTTGCGACGAGCTCGGACTCGGCAAGCACACGAAGAGGGACATCGAGGGGCTGCTCGCAGACCTCAGGAGCATGCTGGAGGGGGTCGGCATGCTTCGAGAGCTCACTGCCAGGTGTGATGTAGAGTGTAGCTGATGCGCATTTTGTTGTGTGCACCGTTTGGTAGAAACGTGAATGCCATGTATGGACACCAGTATGGAGAACTGATTTCGGCATCCCGGGGGTACGGGGTTGGAGAGGGCGGGAAGGAGAAGGATGTTGGGGGAGGAGGTAGGGGGGGGGGGGGGGGGGGGGGGGGAGGGGCGCGGGGGAGGGGCAGGGGGGGGGAGGGGAGGAGTCGGCTGGCACCCGCGCACTGTTTTTTTGTGTTTTGTCGTGCCTCTACCTGCATATGTTCGCCGGCTTGCCTCCTGGATTGCTGCGCCTGCTATTGGTTAGGTTGTGATGGTGAGAGTGGTGGTGCAGGTGTCGTCGTCGTAGTCCTTTTATGGAGTCCTCCAGGCGGAGGAAAACGGATCGCCTGATGTTGTGTTTACGCGGAGCCACGTGTGTCTGCATGGGTTGAACTTCTCAAATCCAGCTCGTCACTAACTTGCCGAAAAGTTTGACGAGCACTCGAAGACGAGTTGTAAAAAAAATTGACCCAAGTTGGGTTGGGCTTCTCAAGAAGTTGTCTTAAACTTGCGGAAGAGTATAAACACACGAACAGCCGAAAGCCAATGTCGGAAATATTGTCAGTTTTACATGTGTTGTCCAGACCATTGTCTTTTTTAAGCTGTTGTAATCGTCACACACGCATCAAATGTCATGCAGTGGGAATTATTCGTGCCTCGACCACCCGCCCCCCCCCTCCCCCCCCCCCTCACTCCATTTTGCCCTTTGCTCCCCTCCCCTAAACTTACATCACCCTCCCATCCCACCTCTTTCTGCTCCACTCCCCCCGTCCCCTCCCCCCTCCCGTCTTCCCCCCCCCCCCATCCCCCCCTCCCCTTCCACTTCCCACCCCCCTACGCCGTAAAAACGGAACAGGAGCAAGGATCGCCTGGTGTCTTATGGCGAGCGCATGTCTGTGAGGATGATGGCGGCGACCCTCAACAAGGCCGGGGTACCCGCCCAGCATTTCGACGCCTGGACCCTCGGCATGAGAACAACGGGCGACTTTGGGAATGCCGACGTCCTCGACGATACCTACCCTCTCATCAGGGAGACTCTGTCCAAGTTCGACCCCGGAATGTGAGATTTTTCTTGGAATTATCCTAGATTTTTTTTTGTTTTTTTGTTTTTTTGTGTTTGGGAGAATTTCCAAAAATTGTTTGGTGAAGGATTTGTTTTTGCTGTAGGACTTGAAAACTGCGGGCGAGTTCGGGAACGCAGACGTCCTCGATGAGACCTACACTTTCGTCAGAGACTTTGTCCTAGATCGACTCCGGAATTTGAGATTTTTCTGGGTTTTTAGTATACTTTTGTAAGAATTTTGTAAGAATTTTCTGAGATTTTGGTTTATCGGCGGTTTTTTTCCTTTTAGTATGTTTTGGCGATCGGGGAAGTTGATTTTTCCAGGGGATTTCACGGGTCGGGTCAAATCTCGCGGGTCGGGTCGGGTCGGGTCAGCTGACCCGACCCGACCCGTGAGAATTTCGAGACGTCTTGACCCGACCCGACCCGACCCGACCCGACCCGACCCGACCCGACCCGACCCGACCCGACCCGACCCGACCCGACCCGACCCGCCACAATTCGGGTGACCCGTGAGATGTGGGTTTCATGCGGGTCAGGCCGACTTGACCCGTGACATTTCTCACGGGTCAAAGTCGAAAAGTCACGGGTCAAAGCATGTATACCTCGGTCGGTTGGTTGGTCCTTGGTCCCTCGTAATTTTCCCAGTATGTCGTGTTCTCTGGGGTTTTTACCGGCATTGTTCGCAGCTGATGATTATGTCATGTGGTGTGCGCGCGAGAAATAGGAAAGAAACCGCAACCCACATGCATGGGCATGCCCGTACCGCTAGACCACCGGGTCGACCCGACGAGCGACCCGACGAGCGAGCTAGTTATAAGTTATAAGTGCAATCTCCGGCCCCGGCAAGCAGCCTAGCTGAGCCGCCTCCGGCAGCAAGCCCACAACTGGGGCGGTGGATCTGTTAGATCTGTTAGCAGGGGCTGCGATCCGCGAGGATGCGTTGTCTGCTGCTGGTGCTTGCTGCTGCCAGGGTGCTGGTGCTTGCCGCTGCCAGGGTGCTGCTGGTGCTGCTGGTGCTGCTTCGACGACGACTGCTCTTCTTGCTTTTTTACGTTTGGTCACATTTTGTACTGGCATGATAATGCTCGAGCTAGCCACTACTGCTGTATGTGTCTATCTTCTATCTGTGCAGTCTCCAGCCCCGGCAAGCAGCCTAGCTGAGCCGCCTCCGGCAGCAAGCCCACAACTGGGGCGGTGGGTCTGTCAGCAGGGGCTGCGATCCGCGGGAATCCGGGGTCTGCTGCTGGTGCTTGCTGCTGCCAGCGTTGTTGCTGCTGCTGCTGCTGCTGCTTCGACGACGACTACCCGTTCTTGACGTTTTATGTTTGGTCACATTTCGTACTGGTATGACCGTAATATTTCTACTGTCGTTACGGCTTCAGCCGGTACGGGATTCGCGTCACACTGCTGTATGCCTTCGTACGAGTAGCTAGGGGTACTGCCTGGCGATTGTTCTGCATGCTGTGATGACATTATATGATCGGAGCATCGGCACGAGGGAGGCAGGAAGCGGAAATGTTTGTATTTTATTTGCGGACCCGCGGGCCCGACCCGCGGGGCGCCTGCACGGCATCAATGGCTCTCGGCTGTAAGTTTGAAAATGGCGGATCCGCGGGCCAGATCCGCGGGTTTGACCCGCGGGTCAGCCCAAAACAACTCTCGGGTCATTATGGCTTGACCCGCGAAGTGACCCGCATCTTGCGGGTCATGACCCGACCCGACCCGCGACATTTTGAAACCCTCTTGACCCGACCCTACTCGACCCGCGAGATTTCGAAACCTCTTGACCCGACCCGACCCGACCCGACCCGCGAGATTTTGAAGCCTCTTGACCCGACCCGACCCGACCCGCGAGATTTCGAAAACGTCTTGACCCGACCCGACCCGACCCGACCCGACCCGACCCGACCCGTGAGATTTTAAAACGTAGTGACCCGACCCGACCCGACCCGCAAGATTTTGAAACCCCCTTGACCCGACCCCGGTCGGGTCATGACCCGACCCGCGGGTAGGGTCATGACCCGTGAAAAGCCCTGGATTTTTCTCGTGTATGTGGCAGGAAGACCCTCGGAGGAGCATGGTTTCATTCTGGACGAGATGAACCCTCTCATTAGGCAGACACTGCCCAACTTCGATCCGGGATTGTTGCCATTTTTGTATGCTTGTTTTTCGGAAAGCGTGTTTTTCGTTGATAGGTTTTGAAGCTTTGAGTGTTCAAGTTTGGGTATCAAGTGTGAGTTTTGAGCTTTATTTTATGCCGTCATTCCCTCAACGGTTCCCTCCCCTCGCATCCCACCGCGCCCCCGTCTCCTCCCACCCCCCGCCCCCCCCCATCCCCTCCCCTCCTCACTCCGCCCCTCCCTTCCCCTCCTCTCACCTGCTCCTCCCCTTCCCCCCCATCCACGGTCTCTATTTTTGTTTCTTCTCTGTATGCTTTCTTTCATTTTCGGCCCCCCTCCTTTCCTCCCCTTCCCCCCCCTCCTCCTCTTCCTCCCCCCCTTCCCCCCCCCCCCCCTCTCCTCCTCCCCTCCCCTCCCCTCCCCTCCTCCTTCATCCCATCTCCTTATTCATTTTTTTTGTCGCAAAATGTTTTTTTTTCTGGCCGTTTCCTTATTTCCTCTGTATATCAGGGTGGCCGTTGTTTCTGGGTTCCTGGGGCAGTCTCCTGACAAGCAAATCACTACGCTAGGCAGGGGTGGCTCGGACCTTACTGCGACGGTGATCGGCGTGGCCTGTGGCGCGGATGAAGTGCAGGTATTTGTGGGGTGGGCGCGAAACGGAACGTGCCCAAAAATACAACCGAAATGTAATCGAAACGGAAACGAACCGTAACCGAATTGGAAACGAACCGTACCCGAAACAAAACCGAACCAAAAGCGACACGAACCGTAACCGAACCGAAACGAACCGTAACCGAAACGGAAACGAACCGTAATCGGAAGGAAAATGTACCATAACCGAAACGACGCTAGGCAACTAGGCATGCATGGTTCGAAGCTTACCGCGCACAGCGAACGGTGTTGCTTGTGGCGCGGATGAAATGGCAGGTATTGCAGGTGTGGTTTGCGGTATGATAAACGAAATGGAACGTACCGCTGTATCTGAAATGTAACCGGAGTGAAACCGGAAACATTCCGTAGTCGAAGCCGCGCTTGGCAAGCGCCGGTCGGACGTTACAGCGGCAGTGATCGGCGGGACTTCTGGCGCGGATGAAATGCAGGCGTTTTTGCAGTTTTAAACCAAACGAAACCCAGACGAACCGAAATCGAACCAACACCGAAAAATAACCGAAAAGTAACCGAAATGTGAATGATATTTAATCTCAAACGTATCCCAAACGTAACCGGGACCGACCTGAAACAACTAATGGCACCGATCCATGCGATGCGAAATGAAACGAAGCTTTTCTCGCTCGGTTGTTTGCTTGCTTGCTTGAGGCTCGGTGTTCGGTGATACGCAAGTGCCCAATGCTTAGACCCACCCCCCCCCGCCCTCCCCGGAAAATGCATCAAGTAATTGAACGCTCTCATCCATACGCGAAAAAAATGTGCACAAGGTGCCGAAATCCGCCTCACAGGTGGCTCTTAGTTAGATGAAGCTCACTCTTCATGCGACTCTGCCGAACATATCCCGCCGCTTCGCGTTTGGTGCACGTAACGTCTGCCTGGTCGGTGGAAACCCGACGTGCTCCGACCCGGCATAGTAGGGATGCGAGGGTCTAATAGCTTTGGGCGTACGACTACGGCTATACATGAAATGAGTATACCCTTTCCCCGCGTGCCTCTCCTCGCCCCCTTTGTGTCTGTTTCTTTTTTTGTTTACTTAGGTCTGGAAAGACGTGGATGGCATGATGACTGCGGACCCTAGGGCTGTGCCGGGAGCTGTGCCTGTCCCGTGCGTGTCCTACGAGGAGGCTGCCGAGCTGGCCTACTTCGGTGCTAACATCCTGCACCCGGTACGAGTGGGCGGTATGGGTATGGCGTGATGTGATATATTTTTTTCGGTGTGGTGTGGTGCGGCATTGTTGTGATAAAGATATACCGTCAACCCTCGATGCATGATTTACTCTGGCGTTGTATGATGTCGGAGGGTATGGTATGGTATTGTCTTACATAGTATGGAGTATTAATAGTATGGTATAGTATTGTTAATAGCTACCAGATATGATACGGTATGATATGGTGTGATTTAGTGTGGTAGAGTATGATAGGGTATGGTACGGCATACTATGGTATTGGCAAGTAGGGCATTGTATGCTATGGTATGGTATGGTTTGTTGTGGTAAAGTGTGGTATGGTATGGTACGGTATGCTATGGTACGGTACGGTATGGTGTGGTATGTTGGATATGGTATGGTATTAGGTACCAGGTAGGGCATGGTATGATATGGAATGATTTGTTGCGGTAGAGTGTGATATGGTACGGTATGCCATGGCACGGTATATTATGGTATGGTATGTTGTATGTAGTATGACGTGGTATGGTATGGTATTTTATGATATGGTATGTTATTTCATGGTAATGGTATGGCATGGTGGAAGCATAATACCACCACCCCACCCCGCCTCACCCCACCACCACCCTTCCTCTCTCTCGCCCCCCCCCCCCCCCCCCCCCCCACCCCGCCCCCCACTCCCCCGTCCCCAGGTGTCAATGAGACCCGCAATGAAGACAGGCCTCCCTGTCCGTATCAAGAACTCCTACAACCCTTCTCATCCCGGCACCGTAATCGCTGCTCAAAGGGACTGCGGCGAAACTCTCGTGACAGCCATCACGTTCAAGAGGGGGGTGGAGCTTGTCGATATTGTCTCGACGAGAATGCTTGGGCAGTATGGGTGAGTTGGGCAGGCGGGGCGAGGGGGGGGTTCAATGCCTGCCGTTCAAGTCTCTTCTTGCTCGAATATCTTTCTGAGAGATTACCTGGAAAATCCGGAACATGCATGGGCGGTATGGCTGGGTGGACGGGTGGGGGGATTGTGGGGGATATTTGTGTGTGTATGGAGGGGGAGGGATTGAACGGAGAGTTTGTGAAGCGGGGGCATGGGCGGTATGGCTGGGTGGACGGGTGGGGGAATAGAGGGGGAGATTTGTGTGTGTATGGGGGAGGAGGGATTGAACGGAGAGTTTGTGAAGCGGGGGGGGGGGGGGTTAGGGGATCGGGCGGTGGGGTGGGGGGCGTACTCATATGTTGCTTGCCTTAGACATTTGACCATTGACCACGCATCCCTTCGAGATGAAGCATCTTTCCTACTCCTAATAGAGACACCTCCAACATTTGGGAGCTCATCACGCTTCTTTCATATTCTACATAGAAACTGTTGCTTATCCTATCCCCGTCCTGTTTCGCCGTCTGCGGCCGCCATCTATCTACTAGGATAGCGATCGTTTTCTCGCTACTCTCTAGTCTACCAAAGTCTTCCATGTCACATACCTCGTACGTAATTTCCTCATCTCTTCTGACGCATCCCGTTCCTCGTTGCCTATTTCACGTTCTCCTACTATGAGTCCTAGTCTCTATTGTTGTGCCACACGGGCACACATTTGTAGCCATGTCCTCTCGATTACTGGTATGTTTCTTTCTTCTTTCTGGTAGTTCCAGGTCCCCTACACGAAATCGCAGCATCAGCTTTTTCGCGTAGTCTTTTGGGCCATGCAGATACGTTTTCATTCCAATATCCTTCTTCGACCCTCTATATATATCTAAGTGCTTCTCCTCTTTCACCGTATTTCTTAGCACTTGCATTTCCCTTTCTTCTATTATTTATTTTACTTCTGTCTTGTGCCCGCCAAACGTCTCTATAGACGTACATCTTCTTGGTGTCCCCCTTAATCCTTCCATATTTTCTCGACTACGTATCCTATCTTATTCTTCTCGCCCTTGTTTTATTTTCTCCCATACGGCCCTATCAACTATGGCTGGCAACCTCTTTTTTGGCATACTTACTAACTTATTTCTGCTGAAAGTGCTCGGTTGGTGCATCCCTGGCATCCCCGGGGTCGCACGGTCCATCGAACGGTCCCGCTTTTCTTTGTTTTCTTTTGTTTGGTTTCTTGCTCGGCCTTTATTGTTTCTGTTTTTGCTCGGTTTGCCGGTTGTTTCTTGATCTTTTAGCTTCTTCCTGCAAATTTGGTTTTTCTGCCACAACGATTTTGAACCTCTTCGCGATTTTTTCTTCAAGCCGCTTACTTGCCGCCTTTCTTCAAATTTGGTTCTTGCCAGTACTACTTGGAGCATTTTCGCTATTTTTTTCTCATACGTTTTCGTTTACAAGTTGAACCTTCTTCGAATTCGACCCTAATTTGCCACATGTCTGTGCGGATAGAGTCAGATATTTTTTAGTTTGAAGTAGCGGGCAAGATTTGTTTTGTGTAGCCAGTGCCTCGCGGGCACACAACAAAGAAAACCAACCTGGAGAATGTCTTCGATTTACCGTTCTTCACCTGCCAAAAAGTCGAAATCGGTGGGGGGTGCTGCTGTGGCGTTGGGCGGAGGTGCTGAGGTGGAGGACTCGGAGGGAGGGTGGTCAGTTGTCGGGGCCGAAGGGAACAAAGATTGGCCCTGTCCTACAGCGGGCTGTGAGGGGCACATTCTGTCCAAAAGACCGAAACATTCACAGTCTTCCTACGGCATCTGCGATCGCCGTAGGACCGGCGGGGATGGATGCTGTCCTCTATTCTACAACATTAACAAGCCCCATTGGGGCTCTGGCGCGAACCCTCGAGCGTGTGAGTGGTGTGACCAAGACACGGCGGGTTCACCGTCGATCGAGGTTGCTGGCGACGGTGCTGGCGGTGATAAGGGTGAGTCAGGGTTATGTGTTGAGGTTGGGAGGCCTTTGTGTTGTTGAGAAATGCAGGGTTTTGTGATGCTTTTTTCTAGCGACAGCAGTGATTGCTTATTGCGGGCTGTGAGAGATTGATCTGTACGTGTGTTAACACTCTGTCGGGCTTGATGTGCCTCCACGCCGATCGCCTCTAGCAGTTGCGACGCGTTCTTGCGCCGGCGGTGATGGCTGTCGTGTTGTTCGCCACCTTCTTTTTGTTGTTGCAAATGATTCTATTTGAAAACAAATGCAGCTCATTTCTTGCATGCATACCATGATACAAAAGCGCATATTCCTTCGTCGTCTGCTGTTGTTGTGTGTGTCGTACCGGTCGTACCAGGCTGGAAGAATTTCCACGTGGTGTGGAAAGCGTGTCTGGGATTCCGCCACGGTGGAAAGCTCAAGTTTGGGTGGGTTGTGCCGGAGGGGAGCCCAGTGATTGGGGTAAGTTTGCCGTTCATTGTTCATTGTTGTTTTTCGTTTCTATCTTCGTTTTCACTGAAATCTCCGGTCAAGCGGTCGTATTCACAGCTGACGTTGCTTGACTTTTTTTATTCAATCCCCTCCCAGTTGTGCTCTGCTGAGTGATTCGATGCTGTAGTGCGCTATGTGGTTTCGTGCTGTGCCTTCTTTTTCATCAACATAATTAGTGGTCCGGTGCGTTGTGTTGCGTTTATATCAGATAGCCAAGTTAAACGTGTTACGTGTGATTCGCGGCAGGACGAAACGTGTGGTGTGCTTGGTTCAAGAAGGCAACCGACTTTCATACCAGCAAGTATTTTCTTCTGTTGCTTCCCCGCATTACATTATACAAGTAAATGTTGCGAAGTTGAGTTGCAATCATTCAATCAATCGGTCGTACTCATAAACAGCAGGTTCCAGTTCCACGTCCCGAACATGTTGCCTTGCGCTGCTATGTGATTTGGTGCTGTGACTTATTTTTTATCAACATAATTAGACTAGTGGTCCGGCGCGTTGTGTTGCGTTTATATCGTGTTACGTGTGATTCGCGGCAGGACGAAACGTGTGGTGTGCTTGGTTCAAGAGCGCAACTGACTTTCACACTAGCAAGTGTTTTCTTCTGTTGCTTCCCCGCATTATATTATACAAGTAAAAAAAATATAGATGTGCAAAGTTGAGTTTCAATCATTCAATCGGTCGTACTCACAGCTGGCGTTTTTCAATTTTTTTATAAAAAGTACCTACATCGATCGGTGAAATAGCAGGTTCCAGTTCCACGTTACCGAACATGTTGCCTTGCGCTGCTGCGCTGTGAGCTGTGCAACACAGCGGCCGTGCGATGCTGAGATGTGTTGTGTTGTGCCGACCAGTGCCCTACCCTGCGGTGCAGTACAATTTGTCCCCACCCGGCTCTCCTGGACTGGACTTGGCTATTTATGCTGTGCATGTAACGTATGTTGTAGCACGAAGAAAAAACCTGGCATGTATGTGCTACAGCAGCACCCTGGCTTTACTCGAAGTATTTAGGCGCTGTGTTTTGTTAGTTTTCTGCATAATTTACGTTGTAATTTGAAAGTAACCGGTTCATTTTAAACCTTGAAACTACAAGGTTCAAGTTCCACGTAACCATACATGTTACCTTGCTCTACTGCGCTGTGAGCTGCGCAACACAGTGGCCGTGCGATGCTGGTATGTGTTGTGTTGTGCCGACCAGTGCTCTACCCTCAACTTGGGTATGCTGTGCAACAGTTAGTCGTGCTGTGCTTTGTCTTGCGTTTATAACAGGTATCTGAGTTGATGGTGCTGGGTGTAATCCGGTGCAGGATGAAACGTTATGTGCTGTGCTCACCTCCAGTAAAATGTTTTCCCCCCCAGCTCTACTCGGCTGAGCTTTGCTATCTTGTGCTTATCATGTTCGTTTTAGTACAGAGGAAAAAACTGACATATGCTGCAGAACCCCGGCTTTTCTCGTCCCAGCCATGCTGTTCTATGCTTATTATAAAGGATTTAATACGGCAGTAAAAGCCGGGTGTTGTGCCCTACCGTACGGTGCAGTTGCATGCTTGCCATATCCAGGTTGTCATCAGCTTTGCTCTGTTCATTCGCGGTAGTACTAACTGCCGTGTTGTGCTATGCCTTTTTTTTATAACCAGCAGTGGTGATGTTCTTTCAGGTTTCATTTATATCACGTACATGAGTCGATAGTGCTGTGTATGCTTAGCGCTAAGGCTTTGCAAATGTTGTTGTACTACTGTGCCTTTTTCTTTTTCATACGGCAGTAAAAGCCGGGTGTTGCGCCCTACCGTACGGTGCAGTTGCATGCTTGCAGTAATATGCTGTGATGTGTGGTGCTGTGCTATCCTGTGCCGCATTGCGCTCGTCGACTCGTGTCGAATTATGCCAACATGCAAACCTTTTTATACTTCGTGTTTTTTTGCACATTGTTTTGAAGGTTTTCACTGTTTTTTTTTACTGAACGTTTGTTTCACTTCACCCCTCTGTTTTCTTTTGCAGAAACCGTGCGAAGCCGCGCACGAAATCACCTCCCCGGGGTACAACATCAACATTTGCTGTACTGGCCTGGTCAAGGAAGGCGACATCTTGTTGAAGACCGGCGACTACCTGCTGGAGTGCCCTCCGGCCTTGCACTGTCATTGTGCAAAGCAAGACTTTGGCTTTGAGGTTAGAACCATGTACGCGTAGTTCACTAATTAATATTGGTGTGGTTGAGAGATTGTGTCGTTTGATTTTCGTTTTTTGTTTATTTTGTTAACCTTTCATCTTTCGGATGCATTTCTGTGGTGATTCCCTTCTGGCGTGTCCTCCCGCTTATATTACCATTGTGCTAAACAGGACCTCCATTTGAAGGTTTAAACCACATACTATGGCTTTAGGTCACTGATTCATATTTGTTAGTTCCATTATTGCGTCGTCTGTGTCAGCAATACTTAATGCTTACACCGTTGCCCTGAACCTCAACGTGCCTGCACAGGTTCCAAACATCCTGGAGGAAAAGGAGAAGAGTAAGGTCCTTGGGACTTCCACTGAAGAAGGAAGTAAAGTGGCATGCGCAACAATCCCTTCGGACTTCGGTGACGAGTGTAAAGTAATTTCATTATCAGTATCATTGTCCGCTGAAATTGTACATAGCACGTGTACGTTGGTGCCAACGGTGTACGGCCACATCCTGCATTTTTGTATGATCATGTGCGATCTACCAGCGCCACTGGCGTTGATAGACTGCAGAGTTGTTTTCCCAAGGGAGGGGAGGAATTTCATTGTCCGTACTTTTGTCGGTTAAAATTGTAGGGCGTTCTCAGTAGTAGTCTCTGCTACGCGTACATAAGTTCGCCACAAAGTACGTGTATGTCGCTGTTGACGCTTAGAGATAGCCATGTAATGTGCGCTCTACCGCACACCGCTAGCTTTAATGGCCGGCAAATTTTCCTTCTTCCCAGAAGGGGGAGGAATTTCATTGCCAGTATTGTTGTCGGCTGAAGTTGTATGGAGTACGTGTACCTTGGTGACAACGGTGTAGAGCCACCCCCTGCATTATTTGATGGTCTGTACGTCACCCTCAACGACAAGGGGAAAGGGCATCTATCTCCTCGACTGCTTAGTTTTGTTTTAATATAGACTATCCAGGGACAAGCAGTGGGGATCTCTCTCTCTCTCTCTCTCTCTCTCTCTCTCTCTCTCTCTCTCTCTCTCTCTCTCTCTCTCTCTCTCTCTCTCTCTCTCTCTCTCTCTCTCTCTCTCTCTCGTATCGTTCAACGACGAGCGACTAGTTTTGTTTGAATATAGACTAGACTATAGGCCTGCATTCATGGTCCATATATCCCCCCTTCTTTTTTTTTTTGGGAGGAACAAGCGGTGGGGATCTCTCTCAATTGCATTGCTATAACCGTGTAAGTTCATCATTTTGCGCTCGGCTTTGTATGCCACATGTACATTTTTGGGCCAAAGCGCGCTACAGGAAGTTGTATAGAGCGGGTGTACGTTGGTGCCAACGGTGTACGGCCACATCCTGCAGTGTTTCATGATCATGCTTGATGTACGAACACCACAAGTGTTGATAGACTGCAAAGTTTTTTTCCAAGGGAAATACTTTTATTGTCCGTGTTTTTATCATTAAAGTTGTACGGTTACTGGCGCCACGTAGTCCATAATCATGCATGTATTGTATTGCCATACGCGCACCAGTGACCTTGTGCAATAAGAGTAGGAGGCGTTTGAAGCCTAAAAACGGTCCTTATTGGTATTTTGGAATTATTACATAATAACATTCTAGTCTAGTCTATACTCATATGTTTTCAGTATTTTCTTTCTTTTTTATACAGTCAAAATATAGTGTTTTGCAAAACGAAAAACGTCAGCTCGCGAGCAAGGAAACAGCGTTGTGCAATGAGTTTTCCAACATATCTCTTGGCATTATCAAGTCGCTAATTATTTTGATATCGTGTGCTCGTCTGCATCATCTGTACATTTTTATATCAACATCTTCCTTCTGCGAGCGTAGCGGGGGGCGTTAGCCGCCCGCGGAGCGGAGCCCTTGTATTATTTACTTTACATTGCCATTTCAACTTCCTCACGTCTCTATTTGTTTTAAGTGGGTACATTCCTAGTTCTTCTCTTAATACTGCATTACTCGTCGTACTTGAGCATCCTAGTATCTTTTTAGCTGCTGTCATCTGCACTGTTTCCAGTTGTTGTACGAACTTCGCGTTGCCGTCCTATGCTTCTCCTGCATACTGTAACTTGTGGTACAATCACATTGATCAGAATACATATTTTTATCCTAGTGTCAAGGTGCGGGTCTGTTAGGATTACATCCATCTTGCCTGCTTGTGATTTACCCTTTCCTATTACTTTCGCTACTTGTGCATCCAAGAGCAGTCCTTTGATCTCTCTCTCTCTCTACGCCAAGATACGTATACTGGTCTACGATCCGTAGTTCATCTTCTCCCCACTTGCTTTTGAAATTTACCGGATTCACTTTATCTTCGTTACATACAATTACTGCGCATTTTTTCACGTTCGCTGTCACTCTCCATTTCCTCGTGTACACTAGTGATTTCTCTACCTATTTCTGCAATTCTTCGGGTGTTTCTGATATCCCCATGAATTCATCCGCAAACGGGGGAGGCGGGGGCGGCGGGGGAGGGTGCTCAGTTTGTTCATGGCCGTAGTCGTATGGCCATAGACCCTCGCATCCCTACTATGCCGGGACGGAGCACGTCCAGTTTTCACCAACCAGGCAGACATTTCTTGCGCGAAGCGCGAAGCGCCGTGAGGTGTTCGGCGTGTCGCATGAAGGGTGAACTGCATCCTTCCAAGAACTGCTCGTGAGACGGACTTCGGCACCTTGTGCCTACTTTCTTGTTCATGGATGACAGCGTCAATGAGTTGCTTTGTTTTCTGGTGTAGCCACTCTAGAGACAGCAATGGGTATTGCTATGCAACTGCCTCGTGGGTGCCTTACCATGTTCACACTTTGTGATGCGTTGCCTTAGTCATTTGACCATTTACCACGCATCTTTTTCGTGACGGCGCACTGTTCCTACTCCTAATAAAGACACCTCCAACATTTGGGCGATCATTACGCTTCTCCCGTATACTATAGTAATATAAACTGTTTGCTTATCCTATCCCCGTCCTGTTTCGCCGTCTGCGGCCACCATCTATCTCCTAGGATAGCGATCGTTTTCTCCCTACTCTCTAGTCTACCAAACTCTTCCATGTCGCATACGTCTAATTTTCTCATCCCCTCTTCTAGCGCATCCCGTTCCTCCTTATATACTCCATATTCTCCTACTATGTGAGTCCTACTCTCTATTGTTGTGCCACACGGGCACATAATTGTAGCCACGTCCTCCTCCTCCCGGCTACTGGTATGTCTCTTTCTTCTTTCTGGTAGTTCCAGGTTCCCTACACGGGGGGGGGGAGGGGGCACGTTCAAGAGGGAGGTAGAGCCTGTAGATGTTTTTTGACCAGCATGCTTCGGCAATATGACGTCTATATGGGTGTGGATATGTTGGCGGGGGATGGGGGGGGCGAGGGAGCGGTTGGGCGTCGGCGGTTCTGTTTGTCTTGGAGACAGTTCCTATCACGGTCTTTCAACTTTGTTCTTGCGAGGTTTTTCTCTGTTCCTATTATTTTCCGGTGAATGGACCAATGCTTGGGCAGTATATGGGTGGGTGCAGAGGGGCGGGGGCGTTTGTTTCCTGCCGTTCGGTCATGTAAGAATCATTTGGATGCTGCTTGGGCAGTATGGGTAGGTGAAGATGGGTGAGTTGGGCGGAGGGGGCTTCTCTCTCTGGCGTTTTTCTTGCCGAAATTTGTTGGAAGTGTTCTCTCCTTCATGTCGGGGATGGAGCTTGTGGACATTGTCTTTTACTAGAAATGTTTAGCCAGTGTGGATGAGTGGAGAGGAGGAGGCATACGGGTATTTGCTTGTTTTGTTTTGTTTGTTTGTTTAGCTGTTGCTTGTCTGCTTGCTTACCCTTTTTGCTTGTATTTTTTGTGCCTACCTTTTTAGTTGCCTGCTTTCCGTTTGTTTCGGTTTGTTTTGGTTTTGGTCTGTTCCCCCACAGATTCTTGCGTCAGGTGTTCCAGGTTTTCGCGGAAAATTCTCTGTCGATCGACATGGTGGCCACGAGCGAGGTTTCCATCTCGCTTACCCTAGACCAGGAACAAGACCGGGCGCATCTGCGAAGGTGACGTATTCATCCTTTGTTGGTCCGATTCATCCGATTGGCCCGATTGACCCGGTTGCAGATATTATCTGCTGTTTTAAGCGATACACGATAGACCTGCTATGTATGAATCCCGGTGGACCGATTCACCGGGTTGAACGGATCAACCCGAAATACTCGGTAGAGTTGGTTGTGATGATTTTGAGCAGCGCAATTTACCTCGTGTATCGGCTACGAGCAAGGACGGTCACAACTGCGAAGGGGAGAGTCATACCACGGTAGGGGTGCTGCAAAAAGTCCCTGAGCTCCTCACATGAGGAACTCAATATCTCACCCGAAACATTCCTTCGAAGGCATTCGTTCGCGCAACCCGACCAACCTTAGTACGCGTTAGACCTAATAATACATTATTAATACTACTAAAACAATACCAACTTAGACTCGAGAATGTGCATCATACTACAGCAGTAACCGACACTTCCACGATTTCAGAGGTCAACCGGTCAGATCGATAGATCAGATAGATCAGATCGATAGATCAGATAGATCAGATCGATAGATCAGATAGATCAGATCGATCAGATCGATCAGAAACTTTTAACGTTTGGCCCGAAAACTGCAATCCCTACGGTGGGATGACGCGGGAAACCTATTCGTCTGTTGGGTCTGATTCATTCTGATTGATGTGATTCGCCCTATTCACCCGGTTGGAGCGATTAACCCAATGGCACCCCCTACCGCTTGCCCAATTACGCCTCCTAGTGTAGCTTAAGAAAGTCTACCGCCGCTTGAGCCCCGGAACTCCTTCGGTCGATCTTCCACCGGCGTTCTTGTTGATGTTTTTCGTCAGATGCGTGGACGCACTACGCGACATCGCCGATGTTGAGGAACACCGGAACAGGTATATATAATTTAAAATATATATTCGGAATATTATTTAGTCCATATCGGTATCGGTATCGTTGTCGATATCGTGTCATCATTTTCGGCATCGTTATTGGTATCGTTGCTGGTATGTTAGTTATCGGTATCGTTGTAGGTATCGTAATGGTTATTTTCGATATCGTTATCGTTGATCTCGTTATCGTTGTGATTGGTATGGTTATCGGATTGGGTATCGTGATCGGCTTTGTCGATTTTGTTGCTGCCTTTATCGTTATTGGAGTATGTATCGATATCGATGTTGGCATCCGTGTCGGAAACCCTGGTGCGTATCGTTAATCGGAGGGGTATAGTTGCTGTAGTTATCTTTGCCGTTGTTGATGTTAGAGCTGTTAGTGTTGCCGTTGCTGTTGTTGTAGTGATTGCGGCCGTGTTTTTTGTCCTTGTGTTGTGGTAATGCAATGTTGCATTTTTTTTTGTTACCGCTATCTCGGTCCTTTTCAATTGTCGTTACCGTTTTCAATATTGTTGTCTTCGTTACCGTTTTCAATATTGTTGTATTCGTTACCGTTTTCAATATTGTTGTCTTCGTTATCCTTTCCGTTGTCGTATTTTATTCATCTTTAAGTATCAACATCGTTGTCATTAGTTTATCGTTGTCGTTAGGTTATCGTTATCGTTAAGTTATCGTTTCATTAGGTTATCGTTGTCGTTAGGTTATCGTTTCATTACGTTTCCGTTGTCATTCGCTATCGTTACTTTTAGATTATCATTACTAGGTATCATTACCAACATCAACATCATTGTTGTTATCATACCTCAGGTCGATCATCAGTCTCATCGCCAACGTCTCCCGATCTTCAGAGGTCATGGCGGAGGTTTTCAAAGTCACGAGGGATGCCGGAGTTCAGGTGCGTCCCCTCCCCCCCTCCGCCCTCGGTACTTGGCCCCTTCTTGCTTTCCCTCCCCCCCCCCGATCCCTCTGCCCAATTTTTCACTCCCTCTATCGATCTGTCCATCATTTCCCGTCCTCACTGCCCCTCCTCTTCCTGCCTTGCTCACGCTTGTCAGGATCGTGTGCGGAGGCCCTACCGCTCCCCCGATCCCCTTATGACTTACCCCCGGTTATGTCCTATCCCCCATACCCCCCCCGCACCCTAATTATTCACCCCTTTATCGGAGTCATTCCCCCCCCCCGCCGTTGTAGTCCATTTTCCCCTTACCCTCCCCCTTGCTTTGCCCTCCCCTACCCCTTGTCCCCTTTCCCCACCTTTGTGCAACTCCCACCGCTCCCCTATCCCCCCTCTTTTATGCGTGGTAGGTTCTTATGCTGAGCCAGGGTGCTTCTAAGGTTAATGTTGGCTTGGTGGTGAAGGAGGAGGAGTTGGAAGTCGCGGTCCAGGCGCTGCACTACCACTTCTTCGAGGAGGACAATGGGGTTAACCCGAGGGTGTGCTCGCTGCCGTAAGGGGGATGGTGATGGTGGTGATCCATCATCGTTGTCGTCATCGTCATCATCATTGCCGCTATCATCATCATGGTCATCATCATCGTCATCTTCGTCATCATCGTGGTGGTGGCGGTGATGATGATCATGCGGACACTCCACCGCCGCTTGTTCGAGGAAGATAATGGGGTTAAGCCGAGGCGTGCTCTCTGGTTTTCACCCTTTCGAGGTCCATGTATAGCGGCAAAACAATGTACAAGCGCGTTCTCTTCATGTCGCGAGCATGCAGCACGCGGTAGGGCGTCTTACAGGCACTTGCATTGGGTGTCGACAATGCAATCGTCGTCAGCTAATCAAGCAACCCGGGTTGCTTCGCTTGAAGGCTGCTGCAAACGTCAGCTGTACTCGTCGATGTGTCCCTCTTCAGCCCCGAAAGGGTTGATGGTGATGGTCATGACGATGACCATCAAGGTGATGACGACGTTGGTTATCAGTCGGGTTTGTACTGATAATGGTTGTGCGATGGTGGGGGGGGTGTACTCAGTTTGTGCTCAGTTTGTGCATGGCCATAGTCGTATGATAAATAGAGCCTCGCATCCCTACTATGCCGGGACGAAGCACATCGGCTTTTCACCAACCAGACAGGCAGGCAAATGCGATGATGGGAGGTGGATATGATGAATATGAGGATGGTGGTGGTGCCAATGGCTATTATGCTGGCTCTTCACTACCACGTATTTGGAAACGCCGATGGAATCAACCCGCGACGATGTTACTAGTGATGATGGTGACGATGACGATGGCGTAGATGACGATGGGTCATGATCATGAGTACCTGGTTTAGGTCTAGGTACTGTTTTTTGGATACTTGAGCTACTGGAAGGCTGCTGAAGCTGCTGTGGCTGCTGCTCTGGCTACTGTGGCTACCGATAACTTGTTCGAGGATAATTTTTCGAGCCAACCCGAGGAGCTCTGTACCCTACGTGTCATGGTACCGATGATCATTTACATTGCTTACCAGGTATAGGGGTTGATAGCTACAAGCGGTGCCTTCTAAGGCTACTGAGGAATAGGAACGCTACTGCGCTACTGCTGTTCTCCTACAGCTACGTGGGATTAGATGGCCATTACAATCTAATGTGGCCATTAGGACTGCTGATGTGGCTATTAAAGCTAATGAAGAGCACGGAGCCTGTTTTTTTTCTTTTGTGGCTATTGAGGCGACTGAAGAGTAGGGAGGTTGTTTTTTTCTTTTTATGTCTACTGGGGACAGTGTGGCTATTAAAGCTATTGAGGGGTGCTACTGCTACTGCTGCTCCCCTTTTAGATCCTCGGGGGGTGATGGCCTTTGCAAGCGACTGTGGCTATTGGGGCTACTGATGTGCGTGTATGAAGCTGTTGAGTAGGAACGATGCTGCTGTTTCTCTTACAGCTATTGGGGATTGTGTGACCGTTTCGAGCTATGATACTGTCGCTACTGCTGTGGCTATTAAAGCTATCGAGGGTACAAAAACTATTGGGTTTAAAGTAGTTTTGGGGATTATATGGTCATTCCAAGCTACTGTAGCTACTGCTGTGGGTATCAAGCTTTTGAGAAGTAGGGAGGCTAATGGTTCGACAAATGTGTGGCCATTCCGAGCTACTGTAGCCACTGCTGTGGCTACTAAATATATTTTGGAGTAGGAAAGCTAGTAGTTCCGTATATGTGTGTCCATTCCGAGCTAGTATAGCTGCTGCTGTGGCTATTGAAGCTATGGAGTAGTAGGCAACATGTTTTTCTTCTGCTGCAGCTACTGGGTGCTATATGGCCATTCCGTACTGTAGCCACTACTGTGGTTATCAAAGCTGTTGGGGGTAAGAAAGCTATTGGGGGAATGTGATTATTCCGAGTTACTGTAGCTACTGCTGTGGCTGTTGAAGCTATTGAGGAGTAGGGAAGCTGTTGGGTCAATTATTAGCTACTCTTACTGCGAGGACTACTGCTGTGGCTATGAAAACTATTGAGGCAGGGTGTTGTTTTTCTTCTGCTGTAGCTACTGGGGACGATGTGTGGCTATTGCGGGATGCGGTGGTTGCTGTGGCTACTGCTGTGGATATTGCACACCACCGCAGCTATTTTTTCGGTGGTAGTTTTGGGCGGCTATCGGGATATTTGTTGTAAGCTACAACTGTGAATTCGTACTTTTCTTTTGGTATTGGTATCGCAATTAGTGCATATCTGGTAGTTAGTCCGATTTTCGTGTACTTTATTTAGATGGCTGTTTCGCAGCTCCTGATGTATTCGCTGTTTTTCTTGTCTTCACAAGGGATGTACTAACCGCAACAGTAGCGGTAGCAGCAATACTCTCAATGGCAGAAGTTGCACCCTTGATTTTTAGTAGCAGCCAGCAGCAGCACCAGCAGCAGCACCAGTGATAACAGCAGCAGCAGTGATCACAGCGGCAGTTTGTGACCGCCGTTGTTGTTGTGTCATGGGTTTACGCTCTTGAGTGATTCATTTAAACCTGGGCGTGTGTTTCCCTCCCCCCCCCGCCCCTACATCTCCACTCGGCCCCTGCCCCTCTCCTTAGAAAACTTCACGTGTATTCTCGTTGGTTCGTTTGGTTAATGTGTTGGGTAACGGTGGTTAGTCAATTTGGTCATTCTAATTGGCTGGTAAATTTGGTTGTTCATTTTGGTTGGTTAAATTAGTTGGTCAACTTAACTGGTGCATTTCGTTGGTCAATTTGGTCGGTCAACTTCAATTGGCCAATAAGATTGGTCAGTTTGGTTATTTGGTGCTGGGGGGTTTATTTGGTTGATTGGTTGGTTGGGTAGTGGGTTGGTTGGTTCGGCGGTTCAGTTTAGTTCATCGGATCGATTGACACTGTTAGACCTACTATTATGGCGAATCTTTTCATCGATTATTTCTCTCTTCAACCAGGATCTCCGACGCCA
This sequence comes from Undaria pinnatifida, assembly GCA_012845835.1. Taxonomy (NCBI): domain Eukaryota; class Phaeophyceae; order Laminariales; family Alariaceae; genus Undaria; species Undaria pinnatifida. The sequence continues at coordinate 14,487,938 of JABAKD010000023.1, forward strand.
AAAATAAAAACCTTCCACTATGGGACCAGAAATCATCGTTATTTCTGGGTTCAGAAATAATCGAGGCCAGAATTCAGCGGATCTGGTGATTTCTGAGCCCAGAAATAACAGCTCTTCCAACCTCTCAGAACTGGGATTATTTGACTTTTGGATACTACCTCGTACCAAGTATCACATGTCACCACTGCTCATACTGTACCTGGTATGATACTTGTCTGTTGTACACGTCACGCATCACCCACAACAAAGAATCACAAACACACCCACGACAGCATACTGCGCTTGTTGTGTGCGAGACAGAGCTTCATCCTCACACAAACGCAGCAGCACCACCACCATCGAAACCACCACAGGCACACCACACCAGCACCACAGTTAGCAGCAGCGCAGCAGAAGAGACCGCAGCAGAGGCGGTGGTGACCTAACGTCGCCGGCGACAGTGTACGTGCCAGATTTCAAAAATAAAGGCAAACGGCAAAACAAGACTTACCAATTCAAAATAAAACCACTTTACAAAAATCAGAAGCCATAACGGACGCCCCTTATTTCTGATGCAGTTATTTCTGGAGCCTCAAAACTACAAAAATAATCGCCAGAAATAAATATATATAAAATCATTCCTTGAATATCGAGTCATTCCTTGGTGTCATGGACTTTGGTCAGGAGTTTTTTGTCTCGGCCTACGTATGCGATTCGCGGAACTGGAATTCTCGGTCGAATATGGCTTGGTTCGAGCGCCGCCTTCGGGGGGCGGCTCCAACGCCCCTCGCCCTGCCGTGTCCGTTCCGCACATCGACGTGAACGCGGACGGGTGCCGAGCGAGACGAGCGAGTGTCGAGGAGGAATTTTGCAAAAATTGTTGAATCTTAATGGCTGCCACGCCTGAATGATTTACAAAATTGACATCATTTCCAAACGGTACGAGATAATGTTTGGAATTTTGCGGTGGCATTCTCTCGAGCGTTAGTTTCTTTGCTGTGCTTTTTTACTTCGTAGTTCGTTTGGTTTCTTGTTCGGCATTTTAGTGCTTTTGTTTCTGCTCGTTTTGCCAGCTGGAAATTCATTTTTTTATTCCGAGTGTGGGCTCACCTAAAACGTGACACAAATTACCGACGATATCCAACAACTTCGCGACACAAATTACCGACCGCAAAACGTTTCGTGACAAAATAACTCCCGAACCATGGAATCATGACATTTTCATGTAAGAGAATCTCGACACAAAACCAAGCAGGTAGAGCCGTCTCTTCGGCCTTTGGCCCTGGCTTTAGCATGGCCGCTGACACTCCAGGCAGCCTCTGCTGTAGGCATGAACGAGTGCGGTTGATTCGCAGCGAACTATCCCGCTGTGCTCGCTTCTATGTGGCCATTGTCCACGCCATTTCATGTCACCTCCCTTCTGTTTTGAGCTCGTCGTCGTGCCGTCGAGGTACGAGGAAACCCTTACGTACTGGGTGAGAACAGCAGTATGTACGACGAGCATGAACGCCAACTGACGACATTGGCAAACACACAACATCAGGTGCAGCAGCAGTAGCCGAAGGGCGAAACTTCTAGCACATACTGCAGCAACTAGTAGCAACCAGAACCACAGCAGATAGCTCAAAGTGCAGTACGAGTGCACTTGGCAAGTTTAGTCGTACACGCATCACTGTCCAATATATAACAGAATCTCGAGACAAAACCAAGCAGGTAGAAGAGCCGTCTCTTCGGCCTTTAGCCCTGGCTTTAGCACGGCCGCTGACACTCCAGGCAGCCTCTGCTGTAGGCATGAACGAGTGCGGTTGATTCGCAGCGAACTATCCCGCTGTGCTCGCTTCTATGTGGCCATTGTCCATGCCATTTCATGTCACCTCCCTTCTGTTTTGAGCTCGTCGTCGTGCCGTCGAGGTACGAGGAAACCCTTACGTACTGGGTGAGAACAGCAGTATGTACGACGAGCATGAACGCCAACTGACAACATTGGCAAACACACAACATCAGGTGCAGCAGCAGTAGTCGAAGGGCGAAACTTCTAGCACATACTGCAGCAACTAGCAGCAACCAGAACCACAGCAGATAGCTCAAAGTGCAGTACGTGTGCCGTTGGCAAGTTTAGTCGTACACGCTTATCATCTGTCCAATATATAACAACCGTTTTATGTTCTTATTGAAAGAGAAAAAAAATAGTAAATTTCCTGTAAGAATGATACGTCGTACGAGCGGACGTTCTGATTCTGGTGTGTTGCTGCCGTGAGACCATCGAGCACACCGCATGTTTTACCCAAACAAGAGCCAACAAGAGGCAGCGCACAGGGGCCCCCAACACAGAGACACGTGACAACCACGGCCAGCTGTCGATTGCGTAATTCGCCGGTAGTCCGTGCTTCGGTGGGTGTATCGGAAGTTGTTCGTAGTACTGCTGTAGATCGTCGAAAAACCACGTACGTGGCATCGTTCTGGTGGCAGACTCGCCAGTAGACCCCCCAAAATTTATTTACCCTTTCTTTTTCTTGGCCCCATGCACCCATTTCCTTTCCTTTCTCTTCTTTGTTTGTTTCTTTTTTCCAATTGACTTGCGTCTGTTGTGCGTATGCGTAGTGATAGATACCACGTGTAATATATGCGTGGTAGTCTTTCTTGGGTGGCAAGCGGTATAGTCGGTTTTTCCAGGCGCGAGTAATGAGACGTATGCACCAGCATGGACCTGGCACATCGTAGACTGACTCCCGATTTCACCTTTATATGTTTCTGGTGGAGGCATGAATTGCGTCAGCTGTGATTCATGCGTGTACCACCTTTGGTTTGTGTTTCTCCCTTAGGGTATTCCTCAGCTCCAGAGTGACTGGAGCCTGTCCTGTGACCACGGACTTGATTATGCGAGTTAATGTGAGAACGGCAACAACAACAACAACGGAAATATTGCCTGTCTCTTGACCTTTCAGCTGCTTCCTGCAAATTTGGTTCTTCTGCCAACACGATTTTGATCCTTTTCGCGATTTTTCTTCCTTTTTGTCTCGTAAGTTGAACCTCCTACCATTTGCCGCTAATTTGCCGCCTGTGCATTAGTTGCGGAACGGTCCAGCTTTGGCTTTTCTTTGATTCGCACCATTTGTTTTGTACTTGACGAAGCTTCATCGGCTGAGATCTGGGCTTGGCTCATCAGCTCGACACCGCTCTAGTGGGGTGCGCTCTAGCTTACAGCAACGAAGCGCCGTGCAGTGCCCTGCGATGCCCTGATGCTCAGCTCAGCAGCGCACCGCTAGCTCAGCAGAGCGAAGCGCT